>RCUC01156478.1:0-62443 GCA_003697995.1 Taxidea taxus jeffersonii
GGTTTCTATGTTGTCAGGAAGACTGAAGAGACATGGAAACTAATTAATTTCTACTCAATTCTTTTTCTCAGCCTTGTTCTTTGTATATTTTTAGCCTTTGTTTTCTAACTTTTGTTTTACAGTAGCTTTGAAAATAATCACCAAGATTTTATGTGACATTTTCTCCAGCTCTCTTTTTAAAGGCAAAACTAAGAGGTCACAATGAAAATTGTACAAAACACAATGTAATTATCTGTTGTCATATGGACAGAGACTGATTATCATTAACCTCAAGGATTCATCTGCTAGAGGAAAGAAAACTGATAATGTATTTTTCACATGCGGGAATAGAAAGCATGGTAGTGAATTCTAGAATCAGAAAGATCTGCCTTAGGAGGCCCCTGGCTGGCTTAGTTGACTCCTGATCTTGGAGTTGTAAGTTTGAGCCCCAAGTTGGGGGTAGAGACTAATTAAAAAGAAAAATGAAATCTTAAAGAAAAAAAAAAAAAGAAAGAAAGAAAAGAAAAGGAAAGAATGAAAGACCTGCCTTAGAATCTGTGTGCCACAAGTGCCTACATGTGTGAGCCTAACAGAGGAGTTGGTTAACTTCTCTGTGCCTGTTACTTTTCCCATGAAACAAATAGGTATAAAAATTTTACTTATCTCATAGTACATTTTCAATGATTATGTGAAGTCATGCTAGTAAAGTGTTTATGATGTGGGGGAACAAAGGCAGAAGGAAATGTAGATAAAATTAAATTTCCTTAACCCATTGACAAAAACTTGAGGCAGTAAAAGTAGGACATTCCTCCAGGAACTCCTAACTGTTTTAATGTTAATGCCTTGCTAAGAGGAAAAAACAAGCTTAGCTTGATAATAGCCAGGCTTCCAGAATTCTGTGAGTCTTCTTTAGCATATGAAAATCCTTTTTGGAAATTTCCTATGTTTTTATCACCCCCAACTCCATAGTATATAATCAGCTGCTCCTCATAATCCCAGTGTAGCTCTTTCTGCCCACAGGCCCTGTCCCTGTGCTTTAATAAAAGCATCTTTTTGCACCAATGATGGCTCAAGAATTCTTTCTTGGCCATCGGATCTGAATCCCAGCATTTCCACATCATTTAGGACATTCACTAAATTTTAAGTTAAGCAGCTGTGACATGTTAGCTGGACCTAGTTAATCACTTTGCCTCTCCTCCAGGTCTTATACAATCATTCGACTCTGTTTAGGTTACTTGAACCCAATTATAACTAACAGGAAGTTGAATTCTTCTGATACCTGTAGGACATACAGTTGGAACAGGCAGCAAATAAAGGATGTATTTTCCATAAATCAGAACTCTTCTTGTTTTTCTAATTAAGCAGTTTTCAGAGATGTCACTCAGGAAGGTGTTACCTGAATTCTGACCAGGCATGGGGAGGTGGTAGGGCCTTGGTGACCAGCACATGAAGCAACCTCAGTCTTAGAGCAGAGGAGACAGCAAGATCAAGTTGAGATTGCCAGCGACAAGAAAATTAATACATTAAAGAAATCTGTGAATAGAGAAAGGTATTAAACATGAAGGTAAGAAATAAGAGTTTAAATGCAAAACCCTTCTTTCACTAGTAGTAACTTTTCTTCTTCTTCATTAATCTCTTTATGTCTTTCCTCAAAAGAAGAAATAAACAGCAGACAAGGAAAAAGACACACATTGGTTCAATGTGGTTAGGGAAAGAAAACTTAAGGAAGAAACTTAAGGAAGAAAATGCTTTTGAATCTAATGAATGATATATGTGATGTACCTTATATATCTGAGGCATTTGATAAAGGATAATAGCTATCAACATTATCAAAACCTATACATAATCTCAGAATTGTCATACTGTCTGATGTGGGGAACAAAAGCAAAAGAAAAAAACCCTAAATTTCCTTACTACTTAGCGCTCATTGACGAATACTTGTAATGGGCAGAGTGACCTTCCTCTAAGAATGCAGTTGCCTCCATATTAATGCAAAGGGCAAAAGGTAATCATCTTAGCTTAACATTATCTTGAATCTCCAGTATCCTGTAAGTCTTCTTTAACATACAAAAATTCCTTTGGAAACTTCCTTTATCTCTACCCCTCAAGTGTCCAGGAAACTGGACTGGATCCTGGCAGAAGAACCAAGTGGCACTCGGAGACTTTGGAGGATTGGAGGTTTATTTAACACCGGTGCGCTCAGACGAGGTTGTTCTCCAAAGGTCTGAGCCCCGAGCACAAGCAGTGAGGGGGATTTATACCCTTCTACTTCCACATACTTGGTACTTTTGGTGCACTCGGGAAATGGGGTAGGAAAGAAGAACCTGGAAGGGCTTTGAGACAGGAACTGGAATTCCCTTGCTGGTTTGGTCAGCCATCTTAGAGTACAGTTTTTCCTTATCATCAGGAATAGGTGGGCAATTATCCTTCAAGCATATGGCCCACTGATATACATCTGAAGGGTCTCATGACTGAGGTTTTACTAAATAGTAATAACCTAACAATGGTTAGTCCCCTCAGGATCCTGGAAACCTTGCTTCCAAAACACCTTGGAGGCTTATGCTCTTTCTAACCCCCTCCCAACTTGAAAGTATATAATCAGTCACCTGCGGCAACCCTAGTGCAGCTCTTTGGGCCCACCAGTCCTGTCCCATGTTTTAATAAAACCACCCTTTTGCACTGAAGACCTCTCAAGAATACTTTCTTGGCCATTGGCTCTGAAGCCCATTTCCTACATCACTGTCCACTTTCCTTTAATTTTCATTCATTTATTATACTTGGCTTTTTTGGAGAGGAGAAAACATTATCTTCTGATTCTCCTTTATAGTAAGTACAGCATTACCATATGCAAGAAATACATATATGGTAGAAAGGAATTAACTAATAGGTTTTTCAATGCAGTATTTACTCTCTTAATCTCATCATATTTCTTACTTCCTTACATTTGCTTTTATTATTTGTGTATTTGTCTCATCCTTGTAATAGATTTTCATTTCTTCCCTCGTTCTTTTTTCTTTTCTCTTTTCCTTTTTTTCTTCCTTCTTTCTTTCTTTTTTTTTTCCTCTTTCTTCCTTGGTTCTATCATTTCTTAGTAATGGAAAGCCTACATATAATTAGCGAGCTAAAATTTGCTAATTTAAAAACATTATAAAAGAAATATAAATGCATTGCTCAACTAAATCACAATAATGACTATCTTGATTTTTTTGTCAATGATTTAATCCCCACTATTTTTATTGTATTCGTCTGACACAGTTCAATCTAGTTAAATAAATTCCCTTATTAAATTTGTTAATGAAAACCAACACAACTGGGTGAATAGAACTCCTTTCTTGTAGGGATTTAATTATGACTCTATCATTAACTACCTTGGCTACTTTTGACAAGTTAATTTTACCTTTCTTAATCAACCATCCTTATTAGAGATAATAAATGTCTGAGAGGTTACTGAAAGCTTAAAGACAATGGTGCATGCAGTGTGTCTTACAAATACTGGTCATTCACTAGAAGATAATACTTATTATCAATATCATCAAAGCCTGAATACAATTTCACAATTTTTTTCTGCATACAGCTGTTGACATGACATTGACTAAAAGTAATACTTTTAGCCTCTTCCCTTAATGCCTTCTCAAGTCTCAATTACATCTAACCATTTTTACAATTTACACTTGTAATTCAAATTTTGTTAGCTCTTAGATTACAAGATAATAAGACAATGCTGATGTTTCTGTTATTAATGGTGGTGGTGGAGTGTGTGTGTGTGTGTGTGTGTGTGTGTGTGTGTTTATTAGGGTATGGTGGGTTTTAAGATTTGGGCAGCAGTACATATAATGATTAAGAGCCAGATGGCCCAAGCTCAGATTATATCTGTGTGGCTTTGGCCAAATTAGATGACCACATCTGGAAAAGAGGAAAACAGAATGGCCTCAAATGTTAAGTGAAGAGTAAGTGAAATAATATTTGTAAATATTGTGTACTTTCTTTAATGACGTAAAGGCTTAACAAATGTTTGTCATTGCTATTCACCCTGTACGTTTCAATAGTTATATAGGACTCTAATTAAAATGATTGCTTTTTGTTAGTGGTCCTCACAAATCCTTCTATCAATAACAATTATAATGATAATAGCTAACCTTTATGAAGCAAACAACAAGCACCACAAATCTAAATTTAAAATGTAAAATGAATAATAATGTGTTTTTTCTAAACATTTTTTCATGACATATTATATGTAGTAAGTGAGAGTAATTTTTGTTCTGGTGAGATGCTGAATAGTTTAGATTCTTGATTATTAAGGAAATAGTTGCAAGAAGCGAACACAATTATCCTGGGCCCTGAGGCTGAGATAAACCCTATTTCAAAGCAAGTTTCTCACTATCTTTGATCCCACCTTGGTTAGGGCATTTAAGGAATATGTACAATTTAGAAGACAAGTTTCTTGTCATCAGCGTATTTCTGTTCGGTGGTTCTGTAATTCAAATGGAATCCGAATTGCGGGAATTAAAATTGATACTGAAATACTGAATACTTTCGCAATTTCAAAGGTAGAACATGTTATCAGATGGCATTTTATGTAGAATTCATGACAAATTACTTAGCTTTCAATATAAATACTAACTTTGAAATGATGGCCGAGAGCTTTTGCCAAGATCTGTGGAACCCAGGACACTCTATAAAGCATGGAGTACTTCTATACGGTATCTCAAGTAAATCAATGACACTACAACTAGATTTTGTAAAAGGCAATCTTAGGTATACTTGTTGTTCAAAATCATCTAAGAGTAAGATCAGAGCCTGCTACCTGATAAGTATACGGCATAAAGTTAAATATCCATAATATGTGCTATTTTCACTCAAAGGAATACAGAAAATCTATGTGGGGGTAAATTCAGAATCATATTTTCACACTTAGTTGGCTGGAAGTAGGAGATGTAAGCCAATGGTGGCTGTTATTCAAAAAGACCTTCCACAGTTTAACCCCCAAATGGACACTGAGATTGTACTTAATATTGCCATTCACACTTTCAAGGCACACGGTTCAAACATCTTATGCTGGTGGAATCTTTTTATGAAAATGGACTATGACTTGGTCAAATATTGACTTATATTAATCATGTATACCTAAGAACCTCATAAAAAGGAAGCAGTTCACACAACTAGAATCAAATGAAGAAATTCATGAAGTTAGAACTACCTAACCATAAAACATTGTTAATAGGCTTCCAAAATTATTCTTTGAGGAACTGATAAATTATGAATGAAGCCAATGTTATTTAATTTAGATGCAGTTATTGAACAATTTCATTTAAAAACACAATGTTCTTTTGCTAAAAGGGAAAAAGCTCTTGAACATTAAAAATGTAGGTTCAAAAAAAATGCAAGTTCATATCTCAGTATTATATAACAAAAGTGATACACAACTAAAACCAAGAAATAGCTCCATCAAAAATATATGATCTGACCTTGTCTCTCTCATGTTCCTACACCACAATTTCTACCATGTAGAATTAACAGATTGTGCTTAATCACACCTAAGTTCCCTTTCTACTCTAGCATTTTGCATTTCTAAACAAATCTACATGTAAAAAATGATGTGCATGTTATTATAAATCACAAGTCTAATGATAATATTACAGCTAACAGAACTCAGCAGGATGTATACTGTAAAGTATGACAAACACTCTTTTTGACCAAACTTGAGTCATATTCCTCTAACCCATTTTCTCAAATAGGCTTCTACCTTTGAACTTCTCAGTCAATCTTTCATTTTCAAGAATCTCCTTAAGTTTGTTTAGACAGAAGCTTCCCACGTGTGATATCTGATCAAATTCCACATCCCTCAACATCCCTGCTGAAAATCCTGGCCTACCTTCAGCAAGAAACTTGTTGGGTCTGTTTAGCCAGAATCTTCCTTTGCCCCTGATGTTTCCTCTTAGCAATTTTTCCATCTACTGACCCCCCATCTTGCTTTGGGTTGAGTCTCCACTTACTCTTGCTGTATTCAGAGTTGAGCCCAAACCCTACCTGCCACTGCAAAACGCCACTCCAGTGGCCCCTGCTTGAATAAAGTCTTTCTTTTCACCTTTAATGAGTATCAGAAAAAAATTTTTCTTCAATAAGTACTGGGCTCCTAGTCATAGCTTATATTCCAATATTAAGCAGATGTTGTTTTAGAAGTCTGTTTAGTCCCTTAAATGACCTAAGCCATAGTTTCCTACACCTTACATTTTAAATACAGTAGTTGTATTTAGATACAAATTATAAGATTGCACCTAATTAATCATAAGGTCATTTCCCATTGGGATCAGAGTGACCTGCCATTTCTTGGAATTTCCAGAAGTCTGGTGACAAGGTTTCATTTCTTTTTAAGACTTTGAAAAAAAAGTTTTGTTAAACAACAAAACAAAACACACACACACACACACACGCACACACACACACACACACACACATTCAAACATACAAACAAAAAACACCCCAAAACAAAAACACACTCTATTTTTAGTTGTTTTAGATTCATTTGTTAATATTCTGGCAGATTTTTTTTCTTTCCTAAGACTCATTTCAGTTTCTCTTTTCAAAGACTTATGAACAAAATCATTTTATACTTGCTTGCATAATTACATCTTTATATGATCTGCTATTAATGACCTATGTTGGTGAGGAGGAGGAGAGAGCCCATTACAACAAACATCTCCTGTGAAGGGGAAGTGGGTGGTTACACTAAACTGCCTTAAAGAGCAGAAGACTGATGTATCTCCCAAGATACAAAAGGGATGATATTTAAATTGTCAACATTGAGGTTTCAACCCTACTGAGTAATGCCCACAAACTGGAGTTATTGCTTACAGGGGAAAGAATAGCACCTAAATAAATCCCTAAATACATGGAGGGAAACACTGCTACTGTGGGGTTCAGAGAAATCTTCAGTCCTAGAAGAGACCTGGACCACTGGGAATGGAGGCCAAGGCCAAAATACAGGTTTTATTTAGTAAAAGCATGCATAGATGAAAAAGTATAGAGTCTGGGACAAAGAGAACAGTGACAAACTCATCCATTTGCCACTCACTAGGAAAACTACTTCATGTCTTTGGGGTCACTGCATCATCTATAAAATGTGAATAATACCTATCTGGAAGTGTTGTAGCAAAAATTAGGCGGAAGAAGCACCTACACAATATTCCATACATGGGCTTACTGATGCCAATTTAAACAGAGCTTTCTATTTATTTATTTATTTTTGGCTAATATTACCACATTAGTTGAACTCTTTACTAATAATGTCGGGATCCTGACTTTTAACATTTGTAAGTAGTATTATGTTATCCATATACATGTAGTCACAATATTCCTTTTGCTACACATATTTAACTACAGTCGTGTTTCTTATCTTGTCAGAATAACTTGTCCTCCACAGAAGGAGGTGGCTTTCTATGTAGTTCAATTTCAAAGACTGTTATATGAATGCTGGCAGAGTTTGGTATTTACCCCCTGCTTTGCAGAGAGGTTCTATGTTGAACCAACATTCCCCACAGCTGTATATTTTGCAACATTTCTTCAAGAATGTAGGGAAAAAAATCTCCAGATTCTATTATTGTCTTATCTTAATCTTCTACAAGTGCAAAATCTGTTGCAAGGTCTTATAAAGATTTAGTTTATTTGAAGATGCAGGAGCAGAGGTAAAGGCAATTTTAATGTGAATTACCAAGATTACTACACTGGGCAACAGGTACTCAATTCTGCCAGGATCTCCTGATATGCTCTAAATGCTGCCATTATTCTCTACCTGAAGGATGGGAAGTGGAAGCATTTTATTCACCAGTTCAGTCCACCACTACCCCCCAAAACTTGACGGTTTCACCAGTGATATGAAATCCTCCCACTTCTGAGCAGCATCTATGTGCAGCCTGAGTAATTCTGAGGGAGAAATTCACCAGCAGATTGTCAGTCCCAAGAGACAAAAGCAAGAGTAATTGAAGTGATATGCTGCCAACTCAAATTCAGTCAAATTTCATATGAAATGATGCTCTGTAGTCCCAACTGAAATCAGAAGTGAGATCAAGAGGATGAATGGGAGCAAGGGATGTGTCAGATTCAAATAAGAAGTGCGGGAGCAGTAAGCATGGGAATGTGGGATAGCAGACCTGAGGAGAGGTGTAGACTGGAAAGTTGGATTCTGGATTAAAAACATCATATCAAATTTGGCCAGCCAAAATTTATAGAAGTATTTTTATGTTTCTTTCAAATTTTTCCATTTTATGTAAAACTTCAAGTTTGCTGTGGTAAAGTTCACTATACCTTATTACCTTTTTATAACTGAATATTCTGTGGTGATGTTATTATTTTAATACCTAATATCATATGCATTAAAATATCTAGTTGTATTTGTGCCTTTTTGCTTTATATTGGTCAGCCTCTGTAGAATATAGGTTGACTTTGCTGATCTACTCGATCACATATTGGTTTTATTTCTTTATTTCAACTTCTTTGCACATATTGTTCCTTTTTTTATCTTCTGAAGATGAATACTTAGCTCATTAATTTTCATAATTTACCTTTTATAATAAATGTTTTGTAGTTATACATTGCCTTTTATAGATAATCTTGGCTAATGCCCTAAGGTTTGCTGTGTAGTAGTTACTATCTTTAAGTTAGGTAAATCTTAATGTCCATTGTGATTTCTTCTTTGCACTATGAGTTATAGAGAAGTAAATTTATTAATTTTTTTTTACTTTATTTAAGCTTTATTTAAACATATGATGTAACCCTCACCCAACCCCTCTTCCCCCCACTCCCCTCAGTTTGTTTTATGACATTAAGAGTCTCTTTTGGTTTTTCTCCCTCCCGATCCCATCTTCTTTCATTTTTACTTTTCCTACCACCTTAACTCCCACCCCCGTTGCATCTCCACTTCCTCATATCAGGGAGATCATGTGGTAGTTGTCTTTCTCCAGTTGACTTATTTCGCTAAGCATAATACGCTCTAGTTCCATCCATGTTGTCGCAAATGGTAAGATTTCATTTCTTTTGATGGCTGCATAGTATTCCATCGTATATATATACCACCTCTTCTTTATCCATTCATCTGTTGATGGACATCTAGGTTCTTTCCATAACTTGGCTATTGTGGACATTGCTGCTATAAACATTCGGGTACACGTGCCCCTTTGGATCACTACGTTTGTATCTTTAGGATAAATACCCAGTAGTGCAATTGCTGGGTCATAAGGTAGCTCTATTTTCAATTTTTTAAGGAACCTCCATGCTGTTTTCCAGAGTGGTTGCACCAGCTTGCATTCCCACCAACAGTGTAGGAGGGTTCCCCTTTCTCCACATCCTCGCCAGCATCTGTCATTTCCTGACTTGTTCATTTTAGCGATTCTGACTGGTGTGAGGTGGTATCTCATTGTGGTTTTGATTTGTATTTCCCTGATGCCCAGTGACGTGGAGCACTTTTTCATGTGTCTGTTGGCCAGGTTTGATCCTAATTTTGAGAAGTGATATTATCATTCAAAATTTCAATAAAATACATGCAAAAGGAAAAAAGTTACAAAATACACAACAGTATATTTATTTACCAATTATTTTCATCTGTCTAATTATATCCTACTCTAACCTTACACATCCAAACTGAAAAATAGATTTAGTCATTCTCACTATGAAATTTTTCATTCTTGTTTTACTAAAGCATGCAGCTTCTTAAGGGCTGACTTGTCTGGCATGCATTGAATCATCTGAAGTCTTTTTAATTGTTCCTTTTAAAGAAGCAGAAAAGTAAGAAAAACAAAAGTATTACCATTTGGCCCTTTATTTATCTAAACTAAAAGTTATTGTAACTTTACTATTTTTAGCCATATTTCATAGCATTTATCTAATGGAGTAATCAAACATAATTAGGATATAATAAAATGTGGAATAAATCAATAAGAAGTTATAAATACTTGCAAATTGTTAGTATTAGTCTATTTCTAAACTATATAAATGAGTAATCATATAATTTTTTTTTTTTTAGTTCAAAATAATTAAGGGTTTTTCAAGGCACATTCTATGAGATATCTTCCTCATTTCTCAAAAGAGACATTTGGAAAGTGAATTCATGCCCTGGATTTATTTCTTCCTTTTTTAGCTCTGAACAATTTAGCTGAGATTAAAGGTTATCAACATGCTGAAAACCTCGTAATTGAAGAAATAATATCTCTTGTTTTTACTCTAAGAGAAGAACGTAACTACTACAATAAAAGTGACAGTCATAGCCTTGAGAAGGTCTTATAACCCAACCTTTGAAATTCACTATGGACAAGGATTATTTCCCTCTAGTGGATAAGCAAATGAATAAATATGAAGAAACAAGTCAATTGTGCATTGTGCTTTGATGCACTTGTTTAAAAGCCATTTATAATATTGAAATGTCTCATGTAGAGCACTTAGAGAATTGTACTGAAAAATTTGCAAACAGGAAATGAATATGTGCTCATTATTAAATAAGCATGCTGAACCAGTAAATGAATTACTAGAAAATCTGCACTCAGTACCAAATTATTTTTCTGTATTCTAAAAGTCAGTGTTCATGAGGCAGAAACAATGAGATAAAGTGATGTTTTCCTTTTTAAAGCTAATACAGGGAAGTTACAGAACAAACATTAAGAAAAGAAAAATTCAAATGTCATTTTATTTGCTTTTGAGAGAATTGATTTTGTTGAAGAAACTTAGTATTTACTTTGCTAGCAATCATTTTTGATACGGCCAACTCTAAAATTTGCATCACCTGAACAGATGGTCCTGGGCAGAAAAATTATTTTTTTTGAAAAAAGCTATATACTTTTTAAAAGACAGGTCATAGGGATGCCTGGATGGCTCAGTCAGCTGGGCAGTTGCCTTCGGCTCAGGTCGTGATCCCAGGGTCCTGGCATTAAGTACCATATTGGGCTCCTTGCTCAATGGGGGGCTCATTTCACCTCCTGCCTGCAGCTCCCCCTTGCTTCTGCTCTTTCTGTCTCTCTCTCTCTCTCTCTGGCAGATAAATAAAATCTTTAAAAAGAAAAGATTATATGATAAACACTTAAATTAAATATTTAACTCCCACTGTAAATTATGTACTTTGAGCATTTTACAGATGATAACTGGAGGAGATTGGTAAAATGTTTCCAAGATGACAGGAAATTGTAGGGCAAGGATTTAAATGCAGGTAGTCTGGCTCCAGAATTTATATTCTATTAAGAAGGCATCAAGTCATGTTATCTGGCAAAAGAATCTGGGACAGTTTTAAATATTTACCAGGCAAAATGGATGCTTGACTAACCTGGGGTTATTTTTAGGATACAGTTCTGATAGTGTTATTGAATTCAGGTTTCATAGTACATTATTTAATTCAACTGTATAATGACATAATGAGATACAAAACCAAAAGAAGGCAAGCACTTAGTGATTTTTATTATAAGGGAATCATTTAACATATATTTTCAGCAATTCTATGCTACAGAGACAAACATTGTTTGTAAAAAATGTGTTTATATTTTAGGCTATTGCTGTATACCTTATTGCTGAAAATATTATTCTGGAGAAACATGACATGAAATGCTGAAATTGAAAAAACTGAGAGTTTTTTGGTAATGAAATTAGTTTAAAATTTTGAATTAAGTACAGAAAATCAAAAGAGCTAAATATTCCAAATTTTCAATAGCTGGCATAAAATAGCTTGTAAAATCAATTAGTGAAAACACATATTGAATGTTTTTTAGGATATTTTTCTATCAATGGGTAAAATATTAATCAATTTAGTTTCATTATCTTCAGGACAAGATTTGCTATCATTTAAATATATATTGAATTTTTTAGAAATAATTACACTAATGATATTATTATACAATAATATTTTTGTCCATAATAGATATAAAAATACAGTAATTTTCTATGGTCTATATGTACCTTGGGACAAATTTTTAGAAGAGCCATTTCCAAAAATATTTTAAGCAAATGAAAATTCACTGATAGGGGTATATCGTATGTGAAAGACAACAAATGATGATCAATTAATTGACTTCATACAATTTGCAATTTCAAAAAAATAACTTTAAGAGGTTAAATATTTCTACTACTTTTTTTTTTTTTAAGATTTTATTTATTTACTTGACAGACAGAGATCACAAGTAGGCAGAGAGAGAGAGGAGGAAGCAGGCTGTCCGCAGAGCAGAGAGCCCAATGCGGGGCTCGATCCCAGGACCCTGACCTGAGTCAAAGGCAGCGGCTTTAACCCACTGAGCCACCCAGGTGCCCCTCTACTACTTTTTAATAATTTCTCTGCATATTGGAAACCATTCATGAACCTAGAAATTCCACAAAACTAAATTCAACAGAGGACAGATTTGCTTTGGTTGCCAACCACAAATGTTTAATTGCTGACATGAAAGCAGGAAAAGGCAAAACTAAAAGAAACCAAGTAAAAGGGCTTTACCTAATCACGTTTCATCTCATTCATTTAGAAAAATAATTGCACCATTCCTATTGACATACACTGTCATCACACATTATCCTATTGTAATTGGAAGTTGAGAGAAATGTTGAAGACAATTATCTTATGCTTTTTTTCTAATCATTAGTTATATTCTCAAGTTGCTTCATTACTAGTACTGAGGTAAACAGAAATAATAAACTACACTTAGGAAAATAGGGTTTAAGAGGAAAAGTAGACCGTATACATAATAGGGATTGCTTTGTTATCAATATAATTCTTAATTTTATTTGTGGATATGACCTTATCTTTGTGGACCATATATATTGAGGACCACAGTATACTAGAATTCAGATGCCTCATTTAATTGGCTCAGCCAAAGTTACCTTACTGATAATTTAGCTGTCTAATTGATAGTGAATTTTTGTACTAAGATTTATACTATCGGTACATATTGAAAGATTTGTAAACTAACTTACTAAGTAGTTTTTTTAATTTCACAAAATTCAAAATATTAATTGGACTATTCTTATGAGTATGAATAATTATCAAAATGTATTTATCTGGAAACCAATCAGAAACTGCCACTGATGTAACATAAATAAACACTTTTATACATAATTCCATATTTTCCTCGTTTGATTTCAGAGAAAAGTCCAAGTAATTCCTAAGAAAGAGATGATATTTTGTTGTACCTAACTGATGTTTCCTATCTTTTTATTTTTTAAAAGATTTTTATTAATTTATTTGACAGAGAGAGAAATCACAAGTAGGCAGAGGCAGCCAGAGAGAGGGAGGGAAGCAGGCCCCCGCAGAGGAGACAGCCTGACACAGGGCTCAATCCCAGGACCCTGAGATCATGATCCGAGCCAAAGGCAGAGGCTTAACCCACTGAGCCACCAAGGCGCCCATATGTTTCCCATCTTTTTAAAACAAAACAAAACAAAAAAATAAATTTATAAAAAACATTCTAAATTAAGGAGAGGCAAGATGGCAGAGGAGTAGCGGACTGAAATGACATCAGTTCACAGGAGTTCAGCTAGATAGTTATCAAACCATTCTGAACAGCTACAAACTCAACAGGAGATCAAAGAGAAGAAGATCAGCAATTCTAGAAAGAGAAAATCGACCACTTTCTGAAAGGTAGCATGTGTGAAGAAGTAAATGTTTATTTTGCTCAAAATACAGTATGTAGGTCACAGAAGAACTGAGTATGAAAGTTTGGATTTTCCAAAGATGGCTACTACTGTACTTCTAGAATTTTACCACTCCTGCATCCACCAGGGTTGACTATATCTGCTTCCCTTAAAACTGGCAGTTTTCTGTCTACTTCAACCAATACAGTACAGCAGACATGATGCCATGTAACTTCTGAAGCAATGTCAAAGAGATACCACTTTCCTGTGATAGTCACTCTTGTAACCAACCCCCTACCGTGAGGAAGCCCAGGCAGCCTGTGGAGAAACCTTAGTTAATAGTGTAAGTACTGGACTGACCATCCTAGCTAATATTTTGTGAAACAGAGATGAGCAATTTCCACTAAGCTCATCTTAAGTTGGTAAATAAGTTTTGAGAACTAATTTATTAAATAGTTTTTTTTAAGGAATATATTCATGGCTAGTTTAATGAAACTTTCTAAATGGCCTTGTTAATACTTATTCACTAAATAAATGGTTGTCTCTTATTTTTCAGTGTAAGAATTTTCCATTTGTGTTTCCTAAAAATTAGGCCATGTGTGATAAACAGTTCTTGTTTTGTTCTACCTCCCCCCTCCACACTAAGATTCTAGTAAACTTCAATAAAATTTTTGAACTCCTTTGACTTCTTAATTTATTAAAATTTCTCTTACATAAAAGTGAAAACTAATGATTTCAGGGAACAGATTAATATATGATTGGTTGCAGAAATGATCCATTTCTTTTGGGTCATTCTCATTCTCTCTCTCTCCTTCTTTTTTTTTTGTTTAAGATTTTATTTATTCATTTGACACAGAGAGGGAGAGAGATCACAAGTAGGCAGAGAGGCAGGCAGAGAGAGGGGGGGGAAGCAGTCTCCCTGCCAAGCAGAGAGCCCGATGCAGGGCTTGATCCCAGGACCCTGAGATCATGACCTGAGCTGAAGGCAGAGGCTTAACCCACTGAGCCACCCAGGCACCCCTCTCATTCTCTCTTTATTCTAATTTTTACAAATACCCAGAAGCTATAGTCCTTAGTTTGGTTGAGAACCCCGTCACAGTTTAGTTGTATGTATCCTTGCACTCTGGTATTTGATCTGTTGAAAAGGAAAAAATAAACACTGGAAACAAATTTCACTTAAACTCTCTCCCCATCTTTGGGGATTTACCCAGAGGTAATCTTGAGATTTGTCTAAATAAACAGATAAAGCTAGTCTGAAGGGAAGGTGATGTTAAAGAGAAATAATGTGACAGATACCTTGCAAAGTACTTTATAAACTCATACCATTTAATATAAAACATATACATCAATCCCAAATGTCAGAATAATATTATCTGTAATTATAAATATGTACAAAGTCATTAAATTCAAGAAACCTTCCTACTTCTCTTTCCAAGATAACCCTGCATGGTTTGCTTCTGGGACTAGATGTCAAAATAGCAACAAGTTAAAATAAGAGTCTGTAAAGGACTATGTGGCTTAATTGAACAAACTTAATAAGTTGATACAGCATTTTTTTCATCATAAAGCATCTGGAAGGAACCCTTGATAATATGAGCTTAACCGACTCAAGTGAGTATCATTCATCTCTACTCATGCTTTTCTTGATAGGATTTAAAATGGTAACTTGAGCTGTCAATGAACCAGAAATTACACTACAATTCAAAAACTAAGAATATGTGGCTAGAGTAATAGTAAGCTTTAGAAAACATGGAATTGGATTTAGCACTCAGGTGAAGAATATAAATGAATTTCATTTATTCTCTCACATGGATATATCTGGCTTATATTAGATTATTAGTTCCACCTTGATAAAGAAAACTTAAGTCTGGAGTGTATTCATTTATGCAACCAATAACTTTTAGGCATCTAGTATGTTTCAAGTACTTAGAGAATGTGAAATTGAAATTAATTAAAAACATATAAATAAACATCTGAAAAAAATGATCTCTGCTTTCATGTAGGTTGCATTCCAATGGAGAGAGAGAATGCTGATAAAATATAAAGTAAAAACTGTACAGTGTATGTTGGATGGTAGGAAATGTCATTTTTTGTTTCTGTATTCTCTTATTTCCATTTTTCTGTCCCTTTCTTTTTCCATTATTTGATTTTCCTAAGAATTATTTTGAAATTTATAAGTCCCTTGCAGTTACTTTTTGTCATCATCCTAGTGGTTGTTCAGCATTAATCATGTATGTAAACAGTAGCTATTTTGCAACAGTGTACAACCTTTAACTCCTCTCATCTTTTACCCTTTAGTCATCATATTGTACCCATCACATTTTTACTCTTTAGATATTAAGAGTGCTAGCTTTTTAAATACTCTGGAGGTCACTTCAGTAAAAGTGGGAGAGGCAAAAAGTGGTGAGATACAACAACAATAGCCACCTTCCTCTTTGTACCACTGATATCAAAAACAACAATCAGTGATCAGAGTACAGACCCCCCAATACTTGCTGGACAGCAAGTGTGCAAAAACTACATGCAAGATGCTTCTAAAAATACATGTTCTTGACTACTTGCCATAGAGCTGTGGGGAGAGATGGGGAGAGATGCTACTGTACTAAGAGCTGAAAATGAGAGAAATTAACTGGAATTTATCCTCCAAGTCTTCTCCTGTTAAGTTGCGAACTTTCAACAACTCCAAAGTTACAAAAGAGATATGTTAGACAGAATCTGGCAGTGCAATTGTTGCCTAGGTGGTGAGACAGATTCTTGGTGCTTTCTACTCTGCCATCTGCTGGAATCCTCATGATGCTGTGTTTTTGCATGACAGCTCTCAATACTTTTCCTTTACTTTTGTCTTTCAGCAGTTTGGATATGATGTGCTTAAATATATATTTTTTTGTATTTTTGATACACTGCTGTGAAGAGTGGTGATATATTTTTTTAAGATTTTATTTCTTTACTTGAGAAAGAGAGAGCGAGTGAGCAGGGGAATGGGCAGGGAGAGTGGGAGAGAGAGAATCTCCTGCAGACTACCCGCTAAGTGCAAAGTCTGATGTGGAGCTTCATCCCATGAACCCAAGATCATGACCTTAGCCAAAACCAAGAGCCAGGCGCCTAACTGACTGAGCTACCCAGGCGCCCTGAGTGTTGACATTTTTATTGAATCAAGCCATTGACCTAGTTGTGAGTCACAGTAGAAGGGCAATTCATTAATCCTTTACACTCCTTGCTTCAAGGTTTCCCTGCACATGCTGGCTTGGGGTTAGCCAGAGAATTAGGTAAAACTGATTTACAGAATTTGGGACTACTATAGTTTTTTTGTTTTGTTTTGTTTTGTTTTGTTTTCCACTTGTCTCTCTCTCTCTCTCTCTCAGTACCTGCTCTCATTCTTCATGAGCCATAGTTGTCCAAAGCTTTGCTTTCATTTTTCTCAGGCAAGAAAGATGATGGGCTTTGTTGAATCCTTACTTACCAAGTGTCATACTCAGAGACCTTCCTGCAACATCAGTCCACCCCACACCAGCCCTTTCCCACAACATTGACTTGCTCTCCAAAATTTGTCTACTTTATTTTGTTCTCCAAATCTCTTCTATAGTTTTTGCTTGTGTGACCTGGGTTTATAGTTATTACTTATGAGAGACTTATTCTATTAAAATCTTACAAAGCAACACTAGAAACAGAAACAGTACTTAACTTTTAGCAGCCTTTTTTTCTTTTTCTTTTTCTTTTTTTTTTTTTAAGAGGGAGTAAAATGGGATACCCTGGAGTAATTGTGGACATTTTCATGTTACTAGAGTGCTTCTGAGCCACTAACTACCTTGAAAATTATTTTGCTCACATGGAGGAAAAAGCATTTCTCAACAAGATGTAATTTCACAACTTATTCTTTTGAATTCTTTAATGAGGAAATTATCTTGTGTTTATAAGAGAAAGTGGCTTTAGATATTGCTCACTCTAATTCTTTATTCAGACATTGAGAATCATTTTTAGGCTTTTAGTTAATTCTTGAAAGAAAATTAATGTGTGTACATAGTCTTGGTGTCACTATATGAAAAGGATTCAGAAAACTGACTTAACTTTCTCTTTGCCTACTTTGAAAATCATAGTCATTTTAATGATCGCTGAAGACACTAATCTGAAAAACATTATATCATAAAAATAATTCCCCCATTTCTTCCCAAGACTGAGGAAAATATGTATTCCAGGGTCTATGACAAATTATTCCATATGTCAACAAAACCCAGTAAACATTATTACAACAGTGTCTTCAACTGTGAATTCTTAGCCCTACTTCCCTGGTAGCTATTGCATCTGTTCACTAAGAAGTCTGTTACAAAATAAAGCTGTTGTGTATTGTGCAAGATGAAAATGTGCAGAGCCAATGAAATTTATTGCCCTGCTTAATGAATTTTTAATACTCTGTTACTAATTCCAGTGCTCGAACTTGAAAAAAAAATTTTTCTTTGTAGCAAATTTCTAAGAACCACACCCCGGGGGTGGAGTTGGTGGAGAGAAAAAGCTGACCAGTGAAAAAGTCTAATGAAAGGAAATTATCAAATTATACCTCAAATCACTGGAGAGTTTCCATAATTGAGCTGCCACAAGATTCAGAGAAATTCTGCCATTTTCATGGCACATCCTGTTTGTTAATGCTTACCTATGTACTAGGTACATATGTACTATGTTAATGCTTACCTATGTACTAGGTACATATGTACTATGTACTTTCAGCCTCTAAAGGAGATGGGTGTAAAAGAGAGACCCTTAGAGGGATTTTTCTTTAGTAAAAAAAGATAGCAGTGGACAAGAAGCTTTGTGAGCCACAAGATTGGGTAGAATCCCTGAAGGATCACATCAACTCTATCACTAGAATTAATTAATTGTTTTAAATAACTCATAGCATTTGCACATAAAAACTGAACACTTTTTAAAACCTCATGCATGATACTTTTCATAGTATCATGGTTGTTTTCATTATGCATCATGGAACGTATCAGTAAGGAAATTACTATTCTCTTGTTTTAAAAGTGCACATAGTCCTGATTTTTGACATAACTGTCATAATCCCATTTTGATGGAAGGTAATGTCTTCATATCAAACCGATACATTTGTCGAACAGTTGTAAATGATTTAAAAATATCCATAACATGAACTTATTATTTAGGAAATGAATTGAAGTCATATGAAATGAAAGACATGCAACAAATTAACATGGCAGTGTCTTACAATGCATGACACTGTTAAAACTAAAGAAAATTGTAATTTTCAAATTTTGAGTTAATTTTCAATATTTTTTGAAGGATTTGTGCTATATAGACCAATATTTCATGCATTTCAATATTAGTCATTTGCTCGTAATTTTCTAACAAAGATCCTACAAATGAAATAGTAATTTATTTTGCCATATCTCCATCTAAAAATGGTTTTCCATTTCTGGGAGGGAATCGAAGTCATTTTATAGTTGGTCAAATTTACAATCTCAGATCCTGTTAAGAATAATTTAAAATTTTTGTTGATTCTAATTCTAGTTCACTAATTTCATCAGTTCTTTTTAGACTTCTGGGAAGAAAGTTATCAAATTCATTGTGGTTGCTGAAAAAATCTTAATATTATCTGTACTATTATCTCCAAAAGAGTTTACACAAACAATTTTTTTGAACTCTTACAACAATTTCTATTGTCATTTTATGAGATACTTGACATACCATTTTCTTTCCAGTACGTATTTTCTGTCAATATTCTAGTCTTCACACTACTTTCTACATGTTTCGTTCAGTTCAGCATCACTAGTATACTTTCATTATTAATTTACCAATGTGTTTTATACTTACATTTTTAAACCAGAAATATGATTTAAGTATATTATAATTAAGATAATGATTATTTTCTTAATTTAATTACCATTGATGATTTCATAGGTAAAATTGTAATTCATGTTGCCTGAGTAAAATATTCAAATTGTGACGTGATAATTTTATCAGAGTATAGAAAATGTCATTCACACTAAATCAATCCATTGACACAAAATAGATAAGTGGTCTGTTTGTACATATTACTGGAATCAAGATAAGCATCTGACAGACACTACAATATAGCAGTAATAACTTATGCGATGCAACTGTTAAATGAAAGTCCTACCAGAGCAATAATATAAGGTTTAATAGAAAAATTATTTTATACTGCTTTAGCTTTTAAATTTAAACTTATATTCATTAAAATAAAATTTAAATTTAAATTAAAATAAAATTTAAAAATCAGTTGCTTAGGTATACTAGCCACATATTAAGTATTCAAAATCACATGTGGCTACTGGTAGCCACTGTACTGGTATATTGTAGAGTGCAGCTCTTATCCTAAGAGAACCATATAAGTATTAGGAGTTGTTTCTTATTGAGCTTGGGAAAATCCATTTTCTCTCAAGGCATATGAATTAACTTTTTATTGTGGCAAATATATATAACATTCACCATTAAAAGGTGAATGGTAAAATTCACCATTTTAATCATTTAAAAATTGATCATTCAGTGGGTTTAGTACATTCTCATTTTTTGTTAAAAAAGTAACCAAAGTTTTTCACGACAAAGAATTTTGAGAATAAAGTATTATACATCTGTTCTGTTTCCCTTGTTAGAGGCTGAGTATTCAGTAACCATTTGCACACCTAACACCTAATGAAAAGTGTGTCAGTCAAAAATAATACCAATAAAAAAATTCTCCTTAAGCATACTCTGGTCTATCAGTAGGTTGCTCAGGTCAGAAAAATATTTTCTTTTTACTTCAGAGGGTAAAATAAAATGTAAATATAATTTTTGATACTCCCTGATATTTGAGGGTTGGTTTGTTTTTTCTTAGATAAGTTAGTTTCAGGGTTGATGAATGACATTCTCAGCACCTGCTGCTGTTCTATTCTTGAATTGGTATCACTGGGAGCTGTCTGTGTGTTCCCTATGGTTGGAAAATGTGTTCATGCTTTAAAAAAAATCATCACTTCTCTTTTTATTGGTTTGTATTCTCTCATTTATGGTGGCAGCTAGAGTTTTGTTTGAAAGTCTACAATAAAATAGGTTAGAACTATCTTAACAAATAATCATTGAGAAGTTCTAAAATTCTATTTTATGGCTTTGGAAATGTAGTCATTTGGCTTTGACCTGACACTGGAATCAGACTGTTTTAAAGTTCATACAGCACTACTTGTTTTATTTATAATCTATTGTCTTGGGAAAATAGGTTTCCCACCAATTGGAGTGAAGCCTGAAGATATAGTAAACCATAAAAGATTTTCCAGAATAGAAGTGTCAACTAGATTGATCAACAAGATATATAAGCAAGCCTACGGGGGATGATTAAATTAAATTGTATTGAAATCCACTTGGGAAGAGAGACTATAGTTATGTACTATCTCCCCAGTTCTTGTCATCTGTGGGAAAGCCAAATCTTGAGAGCATTTTCCAGAAACTGCCTTTTAGAAACAAAGATGTTTTACTTATTGGACAATAAAACATTCCATAGAGCAGTGGATGATTGGTGGAATATGTAATCAACAAATGCTACTAAGAAGCAAAGAAAACTGACATGTTTCAAAGGGATTGTCTCCATCAATTTTCTTCTGCAAAAAAGAGTAACACTGGGATTGATAATTCAGCCATATTGTCACAAACTTATCACAAGCTTAAAACCATACCTAATTATCATTCCATTATGTATTATTTATTATTAAGCTATAAATCAGATGTTTGTTTTAGCTGAGGGGGGTTCTGTGCCCAGCAGCTCACAAAGCCAAAATCAAGGTTTCTGCTCAGGCTAACATCTCATCAGGGGAGGAATCTGATTCCAAACTCATCAGTTTATTGGGAGAATCCAATTCCTTGCAGCTGTAGGCCTTGTTGTCAGCCAAGGACTATTTTCTACACTTGAAGGCCCGTCATATTTTTTCTTATTGTACCATTTTCTATAATCTCTTTCAAAGGGTAGAAGTAGAGGGAATAAATATTTTCTAACTCATTCTATGAGGCCAGCATTATCTTATATCAAACCAGACAAAGCCACTACAAGAAAACTATAGACCTATATATCTCTCATGAACAGAAATGCAAAAATCTTCAATAAAATATTAGCAAATCTATAAGAAGATGGAGGAGGGTCAGTAAAGTATCCTCCAGACTGAGAAGTCACTTTGACACCAAAAAATGAATCAAGCCACCCCATAACACTTACACAGTTTTATTTCAGGATGTACTGTACTGTACTGATGAAGGGATTGGATGGACACATGATCCCATCTCTGTGAAGCTATTCTTCATCCCTACTCTCCACCAAGTTCAAACCTTAACCCCAGCTTTTCTAGAGTGAGGAGCAGGTGGTGAGGTCAGTTACCTAGAAGGATAACATCTGTGCACCAGTCACGTCTACTAGTTATCTGAAGTGGAGCTTTCTGTGTGACACTCAGAACAAGCCTTCCCACATTCCACCTGGAATACATATTAACCTCTGTAGGGCCTGAAACACATAGCCCTGAAAGACATCCTTGTGTAGGCATGAACAAGATGGAGGGCTAAAGAAGGAGTCAGTGTTGTCAGGACTGCTACACAAATCTAATTCAAAAAAGCATGAACAGAATTATATACCATGACCCGTGGTTACTGAATTATATACCATGACCCAGTAGAAGTTCTCTCTGATATGCAGGCTGGTTCAACATTCAGAATAAATGTAATCAATCTCATCAAGACTAAAAAACAGAAATTACATGATCATATCAGTAGATGCAGAAAAAGCCTCTGGTAAACTGCAATAGCCACTCATGATAAAAACTCCGTAAAATGGAATAGAGGAGATTTTCCTCACCTTGATAAAGTTTATCTACAAAAACCAACAGCTAACATCACACATAATGGTGAGAAATTTGAAGCTTTCCTGCTAAGATCAGGTAGAGGCAGAAATGTCACATCTCACCACTCCTTTTCAATATTGCACTGAAAGTCTTTGCTAATGTAATAAGGCAAGAGAAGGAAATAAAATTGTATACAGAAGGAAGGAAGAAGACACAAAACTGTCTTTTTCTGCAGATGACATGATAATACATATAGAAAATCTGAAAGAAGAGATAAAAAAAGAAAAACTCTCCTGGACCTAGTAAGTGATTATAGCAAGGTTGCAGAATAAAGGTTAATACATAAAAGTCAATTGTTTTTCTATACAATGACAATAACATAACAAGTAGAATTTGAAATTAAAAACACAATACCATTTACATTAACCATTAAAATGAAATACTTATGTATAAACCTAACAAAGTATGTACAATATCTATATTAAGAAAACTACAAAACTGATGAGCAAAACCAAAGAACTAAATAAATAGGTATTTCATGTTCATGGCTCAATATTGTCAAGATGTCAGTTCTTCCCAATTTAACCTATGGATTCAATGCAATCTCAATCAAAATTTCAGCAAATTATTCTATGGATATTAGCAAATTATACATAGAGGCAAAATACACAGAAGAACCAACACAATATTGAAGGAGCAGAACAAAGTTAGGATTGATAGTGCCCAATATCTAGACTTACTAAGCTACGGTAATCAAAAGAGTATATTGGCCAAATAGAACAATGCAACAGAACAGAGCCAGAAATTGACCCCCATAAATATAGTCAACTAATCTTTGACAAAGGAGCAAGATAATACAATAGAGCAAAGATAGTCTTTTCAGCAAATGGTGCAAAACAACTGGACATTCATATGAAAAACAATGAATGAAGGCAAAGGCACCCTTTTTCAAAATTGGCTCAAAATGGATCAGAAATCTAAATGTGAAATATAAAACTATAAAATTCCTAGAAGATAACATAAGAGAAAACATAGATGACCTTGGATACCTTTTTAGATATAACACCAAAGACATGATCCATGAAAGAATTAATTGATAAGCTAGACTTAATGACATTAAAATGAAAAACTTCTGCTCTGCAAAATGCAATATCAAAAAAAAAAATGAGAAGACAAGCCATAGACTTGTGAGAAAATACTTGAAAAATAGACATTTGATAAAAGACAATCATCCAAAATATACTAAGAAGTCTTAACTCTCAAGAATAAGGGAATAAACAACTGCATTTAAAAATGTTCCAAAAACCTTCACAGACACTTCACCGAAGAATATACACAGGTGGCAAATAAGCATATGCAAATATGTTCCACATATGTCATCAGGGAAATGAAAATTAAACTAATGATAGATACTGCTACATAATATTTAGAATGCCCCAAATCGAAAACACTGACAACACCAAATGCTAAACAGAAACTCATTCATTGCTAGTGGAAATGCAAAACCGTACAGATACTTTGGAAGATAGTTTAGCACTTTCTTTGAAAATTAAATATACTTAACATACAGACCACCAATCACACTCCTTGGTATTTATCCAAAGGAATTAAAAACTTATATCCATACAAAGACCTGCACACAGATGTTTATATAAGCTTTATTCATAACTGTCCAAACTGGAAGCAACCAAGAAGTCCTTTAGTAAGTGAATAGATAAATCAAACATGGTATATCCAGAAAATGGATTATTCAGTGTTAAAAAGGAATGGGCTATCAAGCCATGAAAAGACATGGAAGAGCCTTAAGTGCATGTCATTAAATGTTAGACACCAATCTGAAAAGTCTACATTATATGATTCCAACTGTTTGAAATTCTCCAAAGGCAAAACTATGGAGTCAAAAAAAAAAAAAAAGATTAGTTATTGCAGGGGTATTAGAGAGAGAGAGATATAAGCAGGGCACAGAGGATTTTTTAGCTCATCCAAAATACTCTCTATGGTATTATAACAATGGACATATGTGATTATTCATTTGACCAAACATATAGAATGTACAACACCAAGAGTGAACTAACATTTAGGTAAACCAAGGAATTTGGGTGATTATGATGTGTCAGTGTAGATTCCTCCTCAGTGAAAAATGTACCACTCTGGTGGGGGATATTGATAATGGAGAAGGATGTTTATGTATGCTGGTAGGAGGTATATGGGAAATCTCTGTAACTTCCACTCAATTTTGTTGGAAACTAAAACTACTCTAAAAAATTAAGCATTTTGGAAATCAATTTACCTAATAGCTATACTGGTATCTAAACCATCTTTTTATATTGGGTGGGGTGTGATTTTTTGCAATTTATAAGAAAATAGTTAATTTGATCTAAGTTGACAGATTCACGTGTGTAGGGTTGTAGACAGTAGTGTGTGTGTGTGTGAGAGAGAGAGAGAGAAAGAGAGACAGAGAGACAAAGAGAGAGAGCAGGACTACTTTCTAGAATGATATACCATTTCACATTTTTTCCAGTCATAAAATTTTTATAATTCACCACTATAGTTCTCCTTCTACAACTTCCTCACTTTGATTGCTTTTCATTTAAATCCTTTATATTTTTGCTTGGAGTCACTGTTTGATGAGTATTGCCTCTTACAAAATGTGCAGTATACACTCTAAATTCTTGCATATTCAGAAATATCTTCTGCACTAACAATGAAAAGATGTCTTGGCTGGGTGTAGGATTGCTGTGTTTCACTCATCAAATATCTACGTTTAATGAGTATAGATAATATTGTAATGTTTTCTAGCTTCAAATGTTTCAAAGCATCTGATGGTGGTATTCTAGTATCTTCTTACTTAACCAATTCTTTCAATTTTTGGAAACATGATTTTTGCGGGGAATTTTTTTACCAGGAACTCTATGAAGCTTTCAAAATTAGACATGAATCTTCCCTCAGATAAAAATAGTTTTTCTATTAACTAATAACTTTCTCATATATTACATTTTCATTTTTAAACTCTTATTTGCATTTTGGGTCTCCTATGTTTTTCAAAAAAGCTCCCCAAATTTTCCTTCTTATATTCCTTCTCTATTTTTTCTCTTATATTAGCAAAAATCTCCTATTTGATATTCTAATCTACTACTTCAGATCATTAACTACAATACAGTATTTAATGTCAGATCCTTAAAGGCAACATTAATGTATTCATTAAGTTGTTTTCCTGAGAAATCATATCATCATCTCCTCCCTACAGCAGCTCTATTTTATGAATTTTATGGTTCTTTTTTTTCCTGCCTGATATTCCTCAGAAGGCCTGTGAGAAGGCAGTTGTTTGTTTGTTTAATTTCCATGTATTCATTGAGAATGAGGCCTTTTTCTAGATCATTCCAGGTGTCTTCAGTCCTGCAAGTGGAGAAAGGAAATCACTTTCTCCCCATGGTGAGCCAACTGCATAGCATAAAAAGTCCTCTAGTCTTTCCCTGAAGTCTCTTGCAGTAAAAGTTCATTCTTCTGTAGCTACCATGCTCTCTAATACTCAGGGACAAGAATGATTTACCATATCCAAACAATAATTCTCATCATGTGTGGTTTCAAGGAGAGTGACTATTAAAGCAAAAAAGCTACTGCAATAGAGAAGAGAGACCAGAAGAACAGAGTTTTTGAATTCCACTCCACTGAAGAAAAAGGGTGGGGGATGTTTAAGAGTCAGGGTGTGGGATAGTAGGCCTTTTGTTTGCTCACTGGCTTTACTCAGAGGAAAAGTAAACTTATATCCTCTTGGCAGAAGGTAGTTTTACAACTCAGGACTAGGTGCCCACCTAAGTTAGGGTTTTTGTTTTGTTTTGTTTTGTTTAAAGATTTTATTTATTCATTTGACAGAGAGAGAGAGAGACAAGCAAGAAAGGGAACACAAGAGTGGGGAAGGGAGAAGCAGGCTTCCCGAAGCGGGGCTCGATTCCAGGACCCTGGGATCATGACCTGAGCTGAAGGCAGACGCTTAATGACTGAGGTACCCAGGCCCCCCTAAGTTAGGGTTTTATCTTCCCACAGAGACCAGGAATCATGGATACTATTATCCTTGATGATTACATTTCAAAGAGCTCACTCCCAGGTCCTTGAGAAAGTCAGTTATAGCTTGTAACATTAACAAGAAGCTTTTAAAAAGATTTATAAGAGAAAGAATTTACAAATTTTCAAAGTATTTGTTTTAAGAAAGGGGAAGGGAGGGAACTCCGTTTTTAGGCCTTCTGGATTTTGTAAGCCCTGGATGAGAAGGCAGGGGCCTAGCAGCAAGAAGCGGACTGTCTAAATTTCGGTCAAGCTGAGGGAAACATTAAGTCTGACTGTCAGAACTCCCATCTAATCTCAAGTAAGCATTGGGAAAAGGCTAATGTTTGGAATTAGTAATGGAAGAGGTAGAAGACTGATTGATTCAGAGGGTCATATGCTAAAAATCTTGAGTATTAATTCAGCCACCAGCCTTATTATTATTATTACTTTAAAAGAATCCAGAGGAAACCTTTAGATACAGATACACTAACTTTATTAGGTGCTAAATGTAAAAGATTCTTGAAATAAGAGAAACATTTATATTTCCAGTGGCCATAGGTCTAAGTTTAATAGAAGAATAATCTTACATGTTAAATTTTTATATTAATCCAGAATCACTGTGTATAAAACATCATTATAGTCAACTAAAGTATTTTTTTTAACAATGTATGGTACTCACCTCTATGTTTAGATGATAGAATTCTTACTTCCTATGACTGATTTAACATTTTGTTTACAAAACAGTGGCTTAGGGGCACCTGGATGCCTCAGTGGTTTAATTCTGCCTTCAGCTTGGGTCATGATCTCAGGGTCCTGGGATGGAGCCCTACATCAGGCTCTCTGCTTGGCAGGGACCCTGCTTCCCCCCTCCCCACTTTCTGCCTGCCTCTCTGCCTACTTGTGATCTCTGTCTGTCAAATAAATAAATAAAATATTTAATAAACAAACAAACAAACAAACAAAACCTGTGGCTTAATTAAGGACATATTTCCCTCCTGCTAATTCCCTAATATAACAAATTAAGTTATATATGCTTGCTAATGTTCTGTTCTTTATTCTAAGTGACTGTTCAGCATATGATTTTAATACAATCCAAGAAATTACACTCTTAGATCTATACTATGCTGTGTAATGATTAAATTACGAAAATGTAACAAGACAGGAATCTTGCTACATGAAAAATGCTGACTCACTGAAAAATGCTAATGTCCAATTATTAAGAACTTCCTCTGGGGGTAACTTTCATGTAAAATTAACTATTCTAACAATATTTGACATAAATAAAATATGCAAATGAATGAATAACTTATAGGTACACTATCGAATGCCAGAAAATTCCTGGATAGATTTGCTTATTCTGAATTGACAAGATAAATTCCTAAAGGAAAATTAAACTTTAGTCCCTAACAAACCACCTGGTATCTCATCTGTTTAATTGGAATATTGGATAAAAACAGATAAAGACCCATGAATGAACAGCTTGCTGAAAATAAAATAACTTTTAAAATGTTTAAAGGGTTAATTTTTATGATGCTATCTTCAGCAGTTCTATTAAGGAAGAAAATATATAGCCATCTGACACTGCCCTTTAAAAATCTACACAGAGAGAATAGACAATAGATGTCAGTAAATAAAACGTTCTATTCTTAAATATTCTTAAAAGTTAATTTGCTCATGAAAGAACTTTTAGAAAATACAGGAAGGAAAAGGTAAATGAAGAGAACGTAACATTTTATCAGTGAACTTGATAAAAAATCAAAATGAAGAAGGAGAGAGGATGACTGTGAGTTGTAGGTTTACAGTCATGGGAGATCTTATTTTATGTAGCTTTTTACCTCTAAGATTAAAAATGTGTGTTATGTGTTTCTAAACGAGGACTAATCAATTCTCTTTGTGAAGAGAAAATTTTTAAATTGATTAAAGACATGAAGTTGATAGTTCAGAACAACTTTCCATTCCCCATGGGTATCTCTAATGGGAATGCATTGTAGCCATTATACAGGACAGAAGTCCTGGCAGCATCTTCTCATAAAACATGGTGGTTAAGGAGACAATCCTATCAGTAATGATTTGTCAACGTTATTGGGAATTTTTATTCATATTGTAACACATAATTTCTATTATTTTCCTAGTACTTACATTTAAGGAAAGTTTTACTTAAATAAACTTTGAATTTTTTTTCAAAATATATTCTTGGGAGATAAAATATGTTATGTATAAGATGGTCATTGGAGACAGCAATACTTCTTTTTTCAAAATTGCTAGGGACTACACATTAATTAATAGCATTACATATTTATGAACCAATTACAATATTTATGCAGGCCAAGCAGATCCCTGTTCATGTAATTATAATTTGGTAGCTCTTTTGAATAAACTTAGCAACAGTGGCAAAGCCCAATAGACTATATTAGCATTTTACAAATGAATTACAAGTTATGAAATAGAAAATTATTTTTTGTGACTTTAGGATCATAATCAAAATCCCTTGTGCCTGAAGACAGGATTAAGTGGAATATCATACCGATTGTTATTTACATGTGTAAAATAGACTATTTTACAAGTTATGCTTTATATTATTATTACTATGCTATGACACAATTATGTTGCCATCACATTGTTTATTTGGGTGCATTTTAAGTATCTAGTGACTAGGAAATTATTAATTCATTTAAGACTTGATACATTTGCATATTTATACCATGATCTTCAAATATTTACCTTTTCTGAAATTTTTTAAGGAATTAATAATCCATTAGGGTCAAATAGCTATAGGATAAGCAAATGTAGGCTATGATCACATAATAATTTAAATATAACATTTTATATTCTACAAATTTTACTAAAACAATTTATTAAGTCCTTCTAAGAAACTTCTGATTAGAGAAAAGCTCAGGATATAGTTATTTTATCCATTTTGACTTTTGTCTAATTTATTCCTGCAATAAACTTCTTTTTACTGTTTAGTACCTTCTTTTTAATATTAGCATGCCATGTCTTTCTCTATCCCTTTGCTTTTAACCTGTGTCTTTATATTTAAAGTGGAGTTCTTGTACACAACAGGTCATGAATTTGAAAATGGTTACCTTTCCTCCCCTCCTGCCAGAAACAGTAGGATTATTTGGGGGTCTTCACTGTGACAATCTGTTGAGTTTCCGGTGAGTGAACCCATGGAAAGTGCTGAGGCTGCATTCCTCCAGGAGTTTCTCACGTCAATATTGTCCACAGTTAGCATCAAGCCATTTGTCATTATCACATAAGTGTTCCTACCAGATCATGGCTCCAGCAGCTTTTGCTCTAGGTAAACTGATCTTGGCTGTGACTCTCTATATGTGTTTCTCCCTCCAGATTTCAAAGTAACAGTTTGCCCTATGTTCTCTATTTTTTGATGGGGCTTCTGAGCACTTCCAAGTTCTTAACATATAAGAGCTGAAACCAGGACTCTTAAATATCTTTAAGAGTAATTAAAAGTACATTTTTAAGAACATTGGTTGATACCAAAAATGAAAACAATCTATTCAAGCCTTAAAATAGTAAGGATTTTGTTTTCTGAACAAAGGAAATGTAACATCAATCAATAGAAAGAGTAATTAAAACTGTCAAATATAGTTATTAAATATTTGTGACTCAAAATGTGAATAACATATTATAAATAATAATAATAATAACTTGGGGCACCTGGGTGGCTCAGTGGGTTAAAGCCGCTGCCTTCGGCTCGGGTCATGATCCCAGGGTCCTGGGATCGAGCCCCACATCGGGCTCTCTGCTCTGCGGACAGCCTGCTTCCTCCTCTCTCTCTCTGCCTACTTGTGATCTCTGTCTGTCAAATAAATAAATAAAATCTTTAAAAAAATAATAACAACAATAATAATAACTTTGTTATTCTTTTATAAACATATGCAGGACCATGCAAAGAAAAATTCCAGGTAAACCCCAAAAGTATGAGATACTGTGATTTATAATAAGAAATATATATTTGGTCTTTCTCCAGCTTCAGGCACAGAGCTCCTAAAACCCTTGAAATTTCCTGTGTTGAGAGCAATAAAGGTGTCTTTTTTTATGTAGATTAGGTGACTTGGAAAGCCCCTAGGTCATCCAAGGATGGGGACTAAGTCATCAGAAGAGCTAACCATATGTTTAGAGGGTTGGGACTTTCAATCCTACCCGCTGGCCTCCTGGGAGAAGAGAAGGGCTTGAGATTGATTGAATCTCCAATGGCCCATGATTTAATCAATCATGCCTAAGTAATGAAGCCTCCATAAAAATTCACAAGGAGAGGGTTCAGAGAGCTTCTGGATTGGTGAACATATAAGGATATGGGAAGGGTGGTGTGCAAGGAGTAAGCAGGTAAGCTCTGAGATCCTGACCCACATACTTTACCCAATGTGTCTTTCCAGGGGACTGTTCCCTAGTTAAACCCTTTTATAGTAAATCAGTAATTTAGTAAGTAAAATGTTTCTCTGAGTTTTGTGAGCTGCTCTAGCAATCTAATTGAACCCAAGAAGGGGATCATTGGGACTTCCCATGTACAGCCCATCAGTCAAAAGCACAGGTGATAACCAGAACTCACAATTGGCATCTGAAGTGGGAGGAGGCCGTCTTGTAGGACAGAGTCTTTAAACTGTGGGATCTGATGCTATCTTCAGGAATAATGTCAGAATTGAGATGAATTATAAGATACCCATATGATATTACAGAATTGCTTGTTGTGGGAACCCCTCTCCCGGTAGAATTAACCGCACAAAGAGAATACACAGAGTATTCTCTTTGTTTATACACAAGAGTATTGTGTATACAAAAAGAAACGATAAGTTATCCATAATCTCAGGAGATGACAATTGGTAAGAGTTTACCTAATTTCATGTTATTGTCTCTTTCTTTAAAAAAAAAAAAAAAACTTATTCGCACAACTATTTCCTAAACATATTTTCTATTACAAAACATCCTACATTACAAGTAATGTGACAACTCCTCCCTAAAAACATGGCTCATTCCATATCTTCAGAGAATATAATGATTAACATTATGGTCTGTATGCTCCCATTTTTTTTTCCTATACATTTGTGGACATACGCACATAGATATACACACTTATAAATCATTGTGTTGTATATAAATTTCATGATACTGCACTTAGTGCATCAAAGTATACTTGTTAAATTTAACAATAGTTCTTTAGGTTATTGCCACATCAGTTCAAATGAGTTCTAACTTTATGTTTGGCCTCTGAGTAGCATTTCACACCACACATCTTTCCTTTACATTTTTAACCACATCTTTATTGATGAGTATAGAGATTTTTTTCTAATAGAAGAATATTCTATTTTTCCACTTTATAATTAGCCTACTATTGAATTTATTAAAAAGTCCTACTTTATATTAATAGCAAGTCTAGTTGTTCTAGCACAGGATTTTCAAATATATATTGAAATGAAGCACAGGGCTAATGTTAGCTTGAAGGGTCTTTATACAAATCACTCCAAATCTAACCCAAAAAATGGCATCAGAACACTCCAACATCATGGAAGGAGGAAGGACAAGTAAAGTCCACTTGCTTGATTTAATTAGGGGTCCAAGTCATAACAAAAGGGTGTAATTGTGACCAATTAGCATATAAAGGCAGACTTCATTCTGAAAAAAACTATTTAAGTGGCTTTTTCTATGAGCTTTATGGTTTTGAAAGTATGGGTTATAAAATCCCACAGATCAAGAGTTATCTCGGAACACAATGACACTGAAGAAAAGCTAAAATCAGATGGAGTCAGAATTAGCAGCATCAACACTTAATCAAATACAAATACAGAAAAAGAGAAATAATCCTTCAGTTTTAACTGAAGGTTAACTGAAGGCCAACATGGTCTTTAAATTTTTTTTTTCTGATACTGAATTATTTACTAAATGTTTCTCTTAATAAACTGGACCAAAAGTCTAGCACAGTTATTCTACAAAATCCTGGCACATCGTGACATCATATTGGAGATGCAGTTTCAATAAGGAAAAAAATCCACATAATCAAAGTGATTAAAAACTAATGTATTCTAAAAATAAAAATGACATTTGTCATTGAATAACAGTAGTAATAATAATTTGGGATGTATTGGCCATGTATCAAGGGGCATATAAAATTATGTTATATATAATAATTATATATATTTAACTATATAATTTAACTATATATAACAACTATTATATATAAATACATATGTCTTTTAGTGTTAGCAATTATTATTTTGTAGCTTAAGTCTAGCAAAAAAAAGGTACATGCAAAATGTTTACAATTTAGAGTTTTATTTCTAAACATAATAATCCTTTTCCTTCCTTTTATTATTATGAATTTTTATGCTGATTAAACTGAGTAACACTTTAATTATCCAAAAGTAAATTTAGAGTTCTTTCACATAGTAGTGAACATACTACAGGGCTAATACATAATCTAGGCATGTAATCTTAAAGTTTTAAAAGTAAAGAAACACATTGTAATTTTTTTTTAAGATTATTTATTTATTCACTTGAGAAAGAGCAAGAACATGATCAGGAGGGAATGTCAGAAGGAGAGAGAGAAGCAGCAGGGTGCCTGATGCAGGGCTGAAATCTGGGACCCTGGGATCATGATCTGAGCAGAAGCCAAACACTTAACCAGCTGAGCTACCCAGGCACCCCATACATTGTAATTCTTATATCATATTATTGTTTCTTACTAAGACTAATTTATTGCAGCTAAACTTGTAGGTGTTTTCTTAGAAGTTTCTAAGTCATGTAGTATGATATTGATTGACTGGATATTTTTAAATTGAAGTGTAGTTGACATACTAGTATGATTTTCTATTACAAAATATTAGGCAACTCTATCATAAACTTTTTGACTTAAAGCTGGGAAAAAAACCCTGCAGTTTTAAATTTAATTCACCACATTGTTTAGGAAATATTTAAAATTGTTAAAAATGTCTTATAATGATACATCCAGACCTTTCTTAATAGTATCAGCACACATATACTAAATAGCAAGCCACAATGACACCATAATTAAATCTATCCTGGGATAGGTATAGGGCATTATCATAAATGGGCTGTTGTCAGATATATCCCATAGACTTTAAATTCATTGTTATATAAATACTCCTTACAGTATCCACTGTTCAAGGAGGTTTTTAATATCATGAAAACCCTTTCACTATTTATAACACTGTTAAGGCTTATAAACCGATTACCCTCACCAAATGTCTTACCTTCTTTTAATTTAATTGTGGGTATTTATTTGTTGTATCTTAATTTTATAGTTAGTGTGTAACTCTACATTTCTCCTCTTGCCTAAAGAAACTAAAAAAAATAAATGACCAAGTTTGAAGCATAATCTTTTTCCATTGCATCTTTTTTGTTATGAAAATTTCTTAAATTATCCCAATTTATTGTTTCAAGCTGATCTAGCTACTCTTTCCACATCGTTAGGTATTTTTCTTCATACAAAATTAGTATACCTTAGATAAGAGAACATTTATTATACTCAAACACAGCAGAGTAAAAATACATTTGTATAACTGAAATGTAACTTAATAAACTAAGATAGGTCACTTAGAAATAATTTAATATTATAATTTTTAAACAATGATTAGTTTGATCACTGTACTCTTTGTGAGATGGCAAAATTCCAAAGTATAAAATGCCATTTTTCTTCTGTAAGACAATGGAAGCCCCTCAGACAAAATTTGTCTCTGTGCGTCTGTGGGACACACAGAACTACCTTTATAGGATGACCCTTTCATAGGCTTTTAATTTTTTTAAACTTGTATGTACTGATTTTCTCATCTGTACCTTTATAGTGTACCTATTTTGTAATTAGTCTTCAGAGTTAATAAGTAGAGATAGTAACAACCAATATGGGAGACAAAAGTCACCATTCAAAATTATCTGTACTCCCTTCAATTGAACCAGGAGTGGCCTTCCGTTCTTTCTTCAGTTACATCAGATATAGTCCTTTAAAACTAATGAATTGATTTATTAATTTAAATTAATAAATTAAAACTAATAAATTGATTGTTTTAGAACTAAGTGTTTAGAGTCATTAACTATGTATATTGGGCCAACTGTTGAATATCTGCAAATTTAAAGTTTTTAAAACTCTGTAACATGGATATAATGCTATTCCCCTACCTATTTCATGAAATATTTGTGGGTCTCTAAAGAAAGAAAAATATAATTCATGCTTAAATGTTTTATAGACTCTGAATTTCTATAAATATCTATAATGTCTTTCCTTCTTACATCAGAAGATATTTACATGCTCTCCCTTTTGCCATTGAAGTTATCCTACTTGATTCCTATTAGAATTATTTCAAGCATTTATTTGGATATTTTTATTCTCATCCTCTTCTGCTCATCACTGTTCATCTTTGAGGAGATCCATGCTCACCTTTCAGCCACCTTTATGCTACCACCATAATTCCAGAACCATCTATCCGAGCCAATGGAACAGGAAAATCTTTAGGTTACTTTCAGTTTCTCTTGTCCAATTTTCACTCACTTGGAGTTCTTCTGTCAGCTAGCTAGCCTGGTTCTTCATATCTTATGATGCCAATATTAGATCTAAACTTAGTGTGTTCTGTATCAGAAAATATTTATAGTTTTAAAATATTATTACTAAAGACATATACATATATGTGGTTAATATCTAATGGTAGACCTCTGTCAACTAACGTAGGGCCAAATATTTAGATAGAGTAGTATGCCTAGATACCTTTAAAATTATAACACTTGAATGAATATCTACTCTGAATTATTATGACATATCATTTCAGTCACCCATGAGGTTGGTTCAAGAGATACTTGGGGGCAGTAGGCTTATAGGTGGATGTCTGAAATTATCTATTATTTTGATAGCACGGGCCCTAGTTTTGAGTGTCAGAACTTTGTCATAAATTTATAAGCTGATATTATACACAATCATTACCTCTCAATGGTATTCATTGTTAACATCTGAAAACATACCATTTCTTAGAAAATCCTATAAAGCTCAGAAAGCAGATCCAATAGCATACAGTGGCTCATTAAAAATGATAAATAGTGGGATATTTCTTCCAATGTTACTATTTTACTTCTAAACTCCTCTTTTACATCTTAATAATCACTTTATTTTGCCTTTCTGCATATTTTGACTCATTTTGAGCATCAATTGTGTATCTGGAATCATTAAGGTTGCTGATAACACAAAGGAAATGGGACAGACAAGACGCATGCTCTAATGAAGATTGCAATTTGCTGGAAGAGAAACATATACTATAATAATCAAATAACTAATGAAGATAATTTCAGGTAGAAATAAGTTTTAAGAAGAAAATAAAAGATGGTAATAAAGTATCTGAGGGGGCATATTGCTTTGCAGGAAATCCTCTCTGTAGGAATTCATCTCTGAAGAAAAAATGTTTAAACTGAGACACCTTCCACAGAAAGATCTGTGGATCAGAGTATGCCAAAAGCAAAGACCCTAATGAGAAATATCCATGGAATGTTGAAGAAATATAAATGCAGGTGTGATTGGATCACAGTGAGCAAGATGGACAGTTACAAGACTGACAATGGACAATTTGACAGGCAGTAGGGTTTGTAGTGCTTTTGAGAGATAGCAGAGCTTAGATTTTAATCCAAATTCAACATCAAGCCATAGAGGATTTTAGGAAATATATAAAAAGGTATGATGATCATTTTTAAAAGATTATTTTGGCTGCTTTGTGAAGAATAAATTTAAGAGGACAAAATGGAAACACAGACCCAGTGGTTCACCCTTAGAGAGAACTGTAGTTGTATTATAATGTTGGTTGTCCTATAAAGTTAGTGGAAGACAGGGAGAGGAGAAGATGTTTGTATCTCAATACTAGGTTAGGTGTAGGTGCTGAGGGAAATGGAGGAGTGAAAAGTTATCTGTTTTGGGCTTGAACCTGTGGGAGGATGGTCATACCATTACTGAAAGAGGGGAAGATATAAGGAAGAATATGAGTTTTGTTTTTATCTACTTTTGTATCTCACTACCCTAATCTCATCTTAAGTGGATTTATACATTCTATTTTTTTCCCAATTCAATTTGATTCAATTCAGTTCAACTAATTGTATATTAATTAAGGCATCTTATATGCCAGGTGCTAGCTTGCTAAAGAATTGCCCCTCTTGGCCTCCAGAATTATAGTCTAGAACATACATACATAAAGGTTTACAATTAACAACAGTTTAACATGTTTATCAAGTGATACATGAAAAGTCATTTGCTAACTCTTCTGGCAATTACCAGCAACATCTAACAGTAAAGAAGTGCCAAATGATTCTTCCTTTCATAGTTTCTCGACCTCAGCCTCATCCACACATTTCTTCTTGCCTCTACTGCCACTCCCACCTCACATGCCCTTTTGATTGCAGGTAAATTTAATTTGAAACTCTACAGAAATATAATGTGAGCCATAAATAAAAGCTATCTATATTACATTTTCTAGTAATCGCATTAAAAAGATAAAATATATAGACATATTAATAATATATTTCATTTAGCTCAATATATAAAATATTACCATTTAAATATGTAATCAATATAAAAAATGAGATATTTTTACTTTCTTCTTTTATCTGTACTAGATCTTTGCGCTCCAATCTGTATTTCATACTTGTAGTACATCTCAATTTGATTAACCCCTTTTAAAGTGCTCAAGAGCCTCACATGGGAGAAGCTATTACTGTATTAGGTGGTACAACTCTAGAATTTTGGAACCATAAAAAGTTAATAAAGAATATTAGTAGTTCATGTAAAACATAGTCTTCAAGCATCACTATCATTTGACTATCTCAGTATAGTAATTCTCAGGATAGTACAAATCGAATGAAAATCTCAAGGAAATAACATGTAGAATGTCAATGACTGTTGAGATAATACATGATATCAGTTTGAAGGACGATTTATAAGAATAGACCTGTATATGAAGAGAAAGGAGACACAGCAGTGAGTCTAAAAAAGAGTGACTGAACAATAGCCAATAGATAATACTAGAAAGGGGTTATTGAACTTAAACATCACATCACATGTGCTTTCAGGACAGAGAGACCACTGTTAGAATGAATAGATAAAGCTTAGTATGAGGAATCAAAGCCAGGGCTGCCAAAATGACAAAAATTTGAATGAGATGGACTAAGCTTCAAGATCACTGTGACCTTTCAGGGAAAACAGAACAGTGCTGGGAGCTGATAAGGACGGATGCTGCAAAAATAAATAGGCAGTAGTGGTACCAGAGATAACATAGATTTCTGAATCAAATCACCTGTTATTTGCTATCACCAGTGTTCACATCTGAAAGGGAATGGAGAGATTACTCCTTTCCTGAAAATTCCTTGTTGGAATTAAGGAATAGGATATTAACTGCTTATAAGTCCCTACGATTTATCAGGTGTTACATAATACATTTTCATTCTTCATCCCCCTCCCCAAACAGTAAATGAACTGTGCACAAAAGGGCAATACCCAATTGGTATTTTGCAAATCATTAAATGAGCTCATTTTGTGGGCTGATAATTTTGACATAATCACTTTGTCATCTAAAATGAATAATGATAAGTCGTGTCATTTTAGGGCATAAGAGAGAACACATTTTGCTCAGGGGTCAAAAGACTGCTAGGGATGTAAGTTATGATCAATATTATCAACTCTAAGTACCCCATCCACAGGTTTTTATGCAGCATCTGATGCCACATGTTGATAATATAAACATACACTTTCACTGAGTGCTTATTTGCATATATAATAACAATTGATACTAAATCCCTGAGTTTCCATTCAGACAGCCCTTGTCCTAACAGGAACAAAGTTGTTCATTATAGAAAAGATCTGGGGATTATTGGAGGCTGTTTGCCTTGGCTGTGATTTTAGAAAAATGCAGTCATCTGGGAAATAAGCATTTATTAGACAAAAGGAGAAGTGCAGAAGTAAACTGTATCCATCAATTATACAATGTATTCTATGTGAAATATCCTTGTTCTGGAAAATGAAAGATGTGATTTAGGGGACAGAGCACCTCAGCTCTTTCAGTAACCCCCAAGTGCCCCATCTTTGCCCAGCTCTCAGCCTATTCACAGATAATCAAAGAAAAATCACTCTTCAAAAGTTGGTCTTCTTGTAGATGCCACATTTCCATAGATCCTGATGTTATTTTGTTGCCATTTCCTTAGTGAAAATGCAATTTATTAAATAGTGGCCTAGTTTAATGCACCTTGCCAAAGCCAGTCAGTTGTTCCCTCTCTGCTAGAAGAATTAGATGTTTGTTTTTTTTTTTTTTTAAGATTTTATTCATTTATTTGACAGATAGAGATCACAAGTAGGCAGAGAGGCAGGCAGAGAGGGTGGGAGGAGCAGGCTTCCTGCTGAGCAGAGAGCCCGATGTGGGGCTCCATCCCAGGACCCTGGGATCATGACCTGAGCCAGAGGCAGAGGCTCTAACCCACTGAGCCACCCAGGCGCCCCAGATGGTTTTTTAAAAATTGTACTGAAGTTAACTTACATTCTCATTCAGTTGAGCTATTTGTTATATGAAGACTTAGCGTTATTTGTTCAAAATAAAAATCGAATTGTCAGAACATGTTGGGAACACTGAATCTGGGGGAAAATGAAACATGATGCTTTCATCATTCCTCATTGATTTCTTCCCTCTGGTTAGATGATCACTTCAATGTAAGTTTCCGTATTATTTTTTAAAAAGCCTTTTTGAGATAACATATTGGGATTCTGTACAAAAATAACAAAAGCCTAAGTTGTGATTATGCTTAATCTTGCTGTTCTATAAAATGCATGATTTAATAACATATAAAAATTACTGGTTTACGAGTAGTACAATCGTGGGAAATAATATACTATGAGGAAGCAAAGGCTGGATATCAGTTCAACATGCTGTGTAGAAAAACAATATTGTTTTCAGTTTTGGAGAAGAGCCATTTTGTATAGAGAAGTGAAAATAAGAGAAATCATCTATGAAGTTTACTTGTAGCATGACATTCAACAACTCAGTTCAATAAAATCTGCATAAATTAAAAACTCTCTGTTTTGTATATAGAGAAATTTTCATCAAGGTCTCATTTTTGTGTCATGTATGTAGGTTCTCATTTTTAATAGTTTTTCTATTTCTATAAATAAGCAATAACTACATTTGACCTAAATAAAGTGAGTTTATTTTATCTGGGAAACCTAAAACACTTGACTAAAATAATTCAATTTGTTTCATTTTCACAAGCTATGTAGAGATTATCCTCTACCTTTAATTATATACATTTTTGTGCACTATTTCTTTAATGTCACTGTCTTAGTTAAGTCTGACTATACTTAATATAAATTTAAAATAATTGGGTATCCCCACTGGTTTTGTTTTTTTATTTTGATCCGCCCCCCTTTTCTATCTTCTGAAACTTTCAGGGTATTTTTGAAGCCAATATTTATAAACAAATATATAGTACTGGATGATTCCCTTGAATAGTTCTCTCATTATTCATTAAAAATATCTTTGGGCACCTGAGTGGTTCAGGTGGTTAAGCCTCTGCCTTCAGCTGAGGTCATGATCTCAGGGTCCTGGGATTGAGCCCCACATCAGGCTCTCTGCTCAGAAGGGAGCCTGCTTCCTCCCCTCTCTCTCTGCCTGCCTCTCTGCCTACTTGTGATCTCTGTCTGTCAAATGAATAAATAAAATCTTTAAAAAAATATCTTTAAGTTCATCTTGATAAGGAATAAACCTTGGTTTAGACTTCATTCATATATTCAAATAATATTTTAATTTAATTTAAAATGAACCTCTGGATCAATTATTGCCTTCTATATAACAAACTACTTAAAAGTTGCTGGCTTCAGTCAACCATTTTACTGCTTTTGATTCTGTGTGTCAGAAACTAAGCAGGCATCCTCAGACTTGGTTTGTCTCCTCCTGTAGTGTTAGCTAGGGCAGCTTAGCCATCTAACATGGCTTTACTCACATATGGTGTTATTGCTAAGAGGTGACTAAAAAGTCTGGAGACTGGCTAGTCCTCTTTGTAATCTCACATCTTTCAAGGCATGTTCATGTGTTTGAGCTATAGTGGGGTGTGGAGTCCGAGCTTTTTACAAGGTGACTCAGTTTCCAAGGGTTCTAAGTCATTCTGTTACTTAAAGTAAGTCACAAGACTAGCAAAACAAATCAGGGATATGGCGTAATAGATTCATCTCTCAACAGCGAATGAGCATGTGGATGTAAAGAAGGAATTTTTGGTGGCTGTCTTTGTAAACAATCTGCCACAACCACTAAATCTTATACTCTATTTCACACAAACTGTTAATTCTCTGTCCCTATTTATGCCTCCATGTTAACTCCATCTGCTAAAATCTAATTTATCTCCCAAGGCCCATTTCAAATATTCTCTCACACATTAAATATTACCTATGGGTCTGCACAGAGTTTAGAAGATTTTATCCTCACCTTGAAAAGAGTAAAATAAAATCTTGTTCTTCTTAATATTTTATTTAAAATTTCTATAATTCTTTTGTAACAATGAAAACAAAATTAAGCACTAAGCCCAGTGGTCACTAAATCATAATCTCACCTGGATTAGGAGCATCATTTGACATAGTGGATTACCTGCTGTTTCTTGAAATCTCTTTTGGCTTCAGAGTTAACAAATTGATTTTCCTGTTACCTCACTGGTCTCCTGCTCTTCATTGTCCTTACTGGATTTACCTCTTCTTTTTCTTTTTTTTCTTTCTCTCTCTCTCTTTTTTTTTTTTTTAAGTAGTCTCCACACCCAGTGCGGAGCCCAGTGAAGGGCTTGAACTCATGACCCCAAGATAAAGACCTGAGTTGAGATCAACAGCACCCAAGTGCTTCCCTCCTCTTTTTGATGGCAACTTTTTATAATGGCCCAGAGCTCCTCTCTTCTTTGTAATAATTAACTTGCTTTCACCTATACTCACGACTTCAATGCCATCTATAACCATGAATCCAAATTCATATTTCTCTAACTATAAAAGTATATATCCAACTAATTAGCATCTCTATTTGGGCTACATGGGTGGCTCAGTTGCTTAAGTGTCTGACTTCAGCTCAGGTCATGAGCCCAGAATTCTAGGATTGAGTCCCATGTAGGGATAAAACTGTTCAGTGGGGAGTCTGCTTATCCCTCTCTCTATGCTGCTCCCCTGCTTGTGCTCTATCCCTCTCTCTCAAATAAATAAAATCTTATAAAAAAATCTCTATTTGAATGTTTAATGAGCACTCAACATTTCCAAAATTAATATCTTTATTTTTAAACTCCACTCCCATCTGCTGCTCTGCCAATTTTCCCATGTGAATAAATGGTACCAGTTGCTCAAGTTAAAATTTTACAATCATCTTTAAGTCCTTTCTTTTTGTCTCGCCCCACATCTCAAAAATCAAGAATTATCCTTTAGATTTACTTTCAAAATATATTCTGGACAATGTATCACTACATTCACTGCTAATGAGCCTATCTAAACCACCATCATCTCCCAGTTAGACCACTACAGGAGCATCTAAACTCCCTTTCCTGTTTCCACTCTTAAAAAAAAATAAAATCATTGGAGTATAGATGACATATAATGTTACATTAGTAGTATTAAAGTAGCAGAAAGAGAAATTAAGAAAGCAATTCCATTTACAACTGCACCAAAAAGAATAAAATACCTAGGAATATAATGAAGAAGGTAAAAGACCTATACTCTGAAAACTATAAAACATTGATGAAAGAGATTGAAGATGATGCAAACAAATCAAAATGTATACCATGTTCATGGATTAAAAGAATTAACATTGTTAAAAAATGCTCATACTTATTTCTCTCAACAAAATACCCTCTATTTCCATCCACATTGTTGCAAATGGCAAGATTCCGTTTCCTTTGATGGCTGCATAGTATTCCATTGTGTATATATATACCACATCTTCTTTATCCATTCATCTCTTGATGGACATCTAGGTTCTTTCCATAATTTGGTTATTGTGGACATTGCTACTATAAACATTCAGGTGCACATGTCCCTTCGGATCACTACATATGATCTCTCTGATATGAGGAATTTGAGAGGCAGGGTTGTGGTGTGTGTGGTGTGGTGGGTAGGGAAGGAAAAAATGAAACAAGATGGGATCAGGAGGGAGACAAACCATAAGAGATTCTTAATCTCATGAAACAAACCAAGGGTCGTTGGGGGATGGGGTGGTAGAGATAGGGTGACTGGGTTATGGACATTGGGAAAGGTAGATGCTATGAGAGTGCTGTTAAATGTGTAAGCCTGATGATCCACAGGCCTGTACCCCTGGAGCAAATAATACATTATATGTTAATAAAAAATAAAATAAAATAAATTTTTTTAAAAGTTGGTAACAAATCTTTTGGTTACATTTTAAAGAATATGTTTATGTTTGAATACCTTGTATATTAAATACTAAAGTGTTGTTTCCCATAAAAAAATAAAGTAAATCACTGATTCAAAAAAAAAAAAATGCTCATACTACCCAAAGCAATCTACAGATTCAGTTAAATCTCCATAAAAGCACCAATAGCATTTTTCACAAAACTAAAAAAAATAATACTAAAATTTGTAGGGAACCACAAAAGACCCTGGATAGCTGAAGCAATCTTGAGAAAGAAGAATAAAGCTGTAGGTATCACAATTTCAAATTTCAAGCTATGTTACAAAACTGTGGTAATTAAAACAGTATGGTACTGGCACAAAAATAGACACATAGATTAATGGAAATGAATAGAGTCCAGAAATAAATCCCGTTTCTATTATTATTCCCCTATAACCTTTTCTTCACAATCAGTTGGAGTAATCCTTCAAAAATTTAAGTCATTACTTTTTTTTTCTCAGCTCAAAATCCTACAAAAACATTTCATTACATGGAGAATATTATCCAAATTCTCTTACATATATACATTGCTCCCATGTGTTTTCAGTTCTCACTCTTAGAAATCTATGCATTTTCTGTGTCCAGAAATGATGCCCAGCATGTTCTGGACTCCAGGCCTTTGAGCCTGCTAACTACTCTCTCTGGAATGCTCTTTTAGCTATTTGTTACAGCTTGCTCCATCATCACCTAGATGTTGGCTCAAATCACATCATAGAATGACTGTCTTTTCATGAATATCCTACTTTGGATGGCAGACTGTTATTACTGTTATTTTCACATCACCTAGCTTTATTTTCTGTGCAGCATTTACAACAAATCAGTATCATATTTTATATGTGCTAAATTTTCAGGAAGATAACCTCAAAACCCAGGAGTCAGTGGAGAGTTCTAGGTTGAGAGAGAAATTTTAATTTGGTGATTAGTTAATTTCTAATTTTTGAATGTTAAAAATTCATTTTAACATTCTATTGAAAGCATATATAACAAAGGTCTTATTAACCCTAGCCTTCCTCTTCTCTATTTTTAATTTAGGGGCCATGAGACAAAAATCTCTAAAATAGGTATCTGAATACTAATGTGACATCATTCGTTGGCAAAGCAAATGGACAAAATTTCTGAACTTCTACAGATGTCAGTTTATTGACATTTAAAATGGGGATGAAAAATTGTTCTGCATTGTTTTGTTTTTATTTTGTTTTGTTTAATGGGGCTATTGTGAAGACTGTGTAATGTTCTGAGCACAGTTCAAACGTTTAATTAGCACCTACTGAGTACAAAGCTACTTTATTCACTGCATTTGGATATTGCCTTTGCAGTTCCAGGGTCTCTTTCTATGAGTTTATTAATAATAGGTGTTTGTAAGTATACTTGGGTTAAAAGTGACTCTCTCTCAACTTAGTTCACTTTCCAAAATATTCTTTATTTCTGTCTTCTTTTGGGGGAATAATAAAACTCAGTGTCAAAGAAAACAAATGAAAATCCGTTTAAAATAATACAACTGTCATTTTAACATATCGGTGTTCAGTAAATCAGTATCTTAATTGCTGCAACTGTACTACATGAAAATGTTTAAGAGTAGATTAACAGATGTGTTGAGTATCAGTAAACAATTGGTAGGATAATGAATTTGAACCCCCTACTTCTTCTTTCTAATATCAGTCTCCTCTAGAAATATTTTTTTTTCTTTTTAGGTTAAAATACAATCACAGCAAGCCATAATCCTCACTTAGCATGTAACTCATTCATGTGGCTTGTTGTTTAAACCTGAAATACATTTCCACTGACACAGCAACAATAGAACTATCAGTGGATGAAAACCACTTTGAATGTTCCAAAACTCTTCTGAGATTTGGGCCCTTCACTTTCCATAAAAAGGAAATAAGTTGGTTGATATGATGCATCATTTTTAAAGATAATTATGCATTTCAAAGACGTCTTTGGAGATTGAACAATGAAATGTCATTAAAAGTAAAGAGAATTATTTTTTTTGAATTTACAAAAATGTTTATTCTCTTAGTAGAAGATGTAAAATACACTCCATGGTGGCATCTAAAAGCTCAGATTGATGGAATTTACATTAGTTTTATAAAGAAGTTCAATTTAAAATTGACTTTTTTCATTATATTATCACTTTAACCAGACATATTAAATTTTTCAAACATTTCAATTCAAATAGTAAAATTTTTTCCATGTATATCATCTATCACAAAAACAAACCAAAAAACCCAAAGGCTCTGGCAGATGACCCAAGGTAACTAAATAAATGTGCTAACTCATTCTTTCTGATAAACTTCAATCCATTGCATCGACTGCAAAGTTTTCAGTGTTGCCAGTTTGCTTTTAAACGAAGCCACTGCCAAAGCTTTTCAGCTAAATAAGTGTGGGGCCAATTACCTCTTGTAGCTGTTCATCAGTAATAACAGGATTCAGGTGTTTTCAGGACTTCAGCTTTTATTCCATTGAAGTCGCTAAAATTTTATTTTCATTTTGTACCCTATGTGAGGTTAATGTATATTGAGTTTAATGAGTATTTGGCATTGCATATGTGGTCAGTTAACCTCAGTTCATTTATTTTTGAATTTACCTATAAAGTGTGATGGTAGATATTTTGACTGTTTAGGGGGAAAGGCAAAAAAATATGCTGAGAAAAAACTGAGAATTGCAGTGTAATTAAATCATTTTCAACCATGCCCAAGTCTACTTTGGCATCTTTTCATTAGAAAAATTAGGGGAAAAATTAGATGAGACGCTGAGAGTAAATTATGAATGCAAAATTATTGTATATTTTGCACTTTTTCAGTTGACATAAATCTAATTTAATTATTGATGTTCCTTATTAACTTTACATTAGTAACTCATAATATTTAGAGGAAAATAAGAGTTGATTAAAATATTTTAGACCTAAAATAGCTCTAGGTGCAAGATAATGCTATATTATTGTATATACATCATTTTGTTTTCTCAGGGTAAAAATGTATGTTATGTTGTTTATAATCATGTATAACAGTAGTCGTAACCTTGTCAAACTGATAATGTAAAACAGAACAGTAAGATTTCCTAAAAGATATAAAGTGTATCTGGTGAAATTTTAATTAAAAACTAACATACACTTGTGTAGGATAGAGCTGATTTATAGCTGAACTGAAAAAGCCCTATTTTCAACAATGGGGAGGCCCATCTGTTTGGTTTTGGCCATTCCCAGCCATGATAAGAGAAGTGGGATTTAAAGTGCTTTTTATAAAATCTTAAATTCCTCTGACAGTCCTCAGATTCACTTTTTATTTATTAATGGTTTTTATCTGCATAACAGTTTAGATAGCTTGGCTTGGTTGTGGGGACCTAAAACCCCTGCTGGGACATTCTGCTTTGAGCTCTCCTGAAGCCATGATTCCTAGCACAGATCTTCCTGGTTCAATTCAGAAATAGGTCTCTGCAGATAGGGTCTCTAGGGAGCTTGCTCCTGGATGGAACACATTTCACAAATTTTATGACATAATTCACCAGAATTATACAAGGAAAGTCAGTTGGAGAAGCTGGATTTATAGAGAAGATTATTTAACTACAAAGAAATCTACACAACAGTGTCCATAAAGAACTAAAATAAAATGGCACTTTCGTACTAATACCTAGAGTAAGAGACATTAAGAGACTCCTGGGCTTGGATGCCCCTTTGTTACTTAATTGATGTATAGTTGTTGATTGTGATGGTCAAAACAGGAAAACCTGTTTCATCAGCAGGATACACACAGAATGTTCATCAAAGTTCTTTCTCACTGACAGGTTAAACACCAGATATAAAAGGGTTGTCTCCCTGAAAGAACTGAGCTTTTCCTGAACTTGCATAACTCTACCCTAGGACACATCATGGAGCTAGGAGCTTGGGTGCACATCATGGAGCTATAAGTAAGGGAAACCTTTGCTAGAACAGACCGCATATGCTCTGCTCCTGGTTAAATGTCTGTATCCTTGGATAAATAAACACACTCATGAAGTGTGTAAGTGGGACCTCTTCTCACCCATTTGTATCATATATGAAGAGCTGCAGTATCATTTGAAATGTTAAGCCTGGGGCACCTGGGTGGCTCAGTCAGTTAAGTGTCTGTCTTCAGCTCAGATCATGATCCAGGTGTCCTGGGATAGAGCCCTGAGTGAGGCTCTCCGCTTAGCAGGGTGTCTGCTTCACTCTCTCCCTCTGCCCCTCCCCCTGCTTGTGGTCTCTCTCTTTCACTTGCTGTCTCTCTCAAATAATTAAAATCTTCTTAAAAAGTGAAATGCTATGCCAGATACCATATGTGTTAAACTTGGCCTGTGATATAATAAGAGAACTGTGCAAGGAAATGGGCAGCATGAGGAAAGAGGATGAGTGGAATCATTCTTCTCTATATGTTTTGTTTTGTCCCTTTAAGTTTATGTGGGTGCAACACTTTTCCTACAGAGTACCAGGAATGAAGTCTGTAAGGAATTAGGTCACATGGACACGAGAGAAAATCACCTCAAAGGTAACTGATATTTACCTATAAACTTCTGAAGAGATATTGAGGATAGCCACGAGACCCATCCTTTATCCATCTTGACATTCACTGGACACTTTATATGTTCCAGAAACTCTTTCTTGCCCCTCACACCAAACTCAGTAATTCTCTATCCCCGACATCTACACCTCTATTCACTGTTGAAATATAACTTAAAAACTCAAAATTATAGTCTCTTTGGCTATTAGAAGGCAATGAAGTGTGGGTGAAAAGTTATTACCATCAAGTTTCATGTATTATGACTGTAATATAAACAGTCTTATGATGCAACTGAAGAAAAGGAATAGTGGAAATAATTTCTTCATAAAAGCAAGATTATTATAAAATATACCAAGTAATTTTCAGTAAGTGTATCCAAAGCTACATTATTAAGAAAAATTCTAGGAGAAAAACATAGCTCTATGTGACAGTTCTTAATAGCAAAAAAGAAATATTTTTTAAACAGGGAATAAAATTAGAAGCTTTTATTTAATATATCCATGTTATTGAGCAAAATGGGAAAATGTTGTGTATACCATGTAACAAATTTAGTAAGCAGATTATTAAATCTAGTTTAAAACATGCTTTTGCTCCATCATGTCTGCCAGAAGCAATATTTCCATGCTGAATATTTTGTGTTGAAACATTCTTTTAGCCTTAGGGAGCTCATTTATTGTGATTTATACTGTACTTTTTTGTAATCAAGTGCATTATATAGTTTCTTATACTTTTATAAATAACAAGTGGAATATTTAAATGAAAAATTTGTCTAGTATAAATTATTACTCATTTTCCAAACTTTGTCTAATATATTAATATACTAAATTAAAGACTGAAATAATTTCTTATATTTCCATTGTAGTCTATATTTCCAGTTGTTTCCTTAGGAATTTATTTGGTAGGGTAGGCTAAAAAAGCTTTCTCACTGGATGCTGATTGCATCCAGGCAGAGGAAAGAATTCTCCTTCAGTTTTCATCCTAACCACAGAGTGGGAACCAGCAAAAGCCACCTCTGGGACAATGCTCCCAATTCAGCCTATAGGACATTTAGGGTGTTAGTCTGTTTTTGTTTCACTTATACATGCAGACAAAAGCCAGATTGAATTGTTTTCCTCATTCCTTTTTTTGTTTGTTTGTTTTCAGTACATGGATATTTCTCAATTCAATGCTTTGATTATGAAAGTTATTTAACCATCCTTTTACATATAGTCATATGATGATGGGAAATCTCAGTTCTCTACCACATCCAATCAATGCCATCAGGGTATGAACTTGTAGGAATGAGTGGGCTTCCAGGATCCAGGATCCATAAGAAGTTCGTGTTTAATTCAACTTTGTTATTTTGTGTACTTGATTTTCCACTTAATCTGTATAATCAGATTTTGGTAGTCTGTCATGTTCTAGTAAATTTACCATTCTTAGGATTGCTTAATCTTTTCTTTGTCTTGGCTTCTTTAGGCAGGTTTTGTTTGTTTTGATTTGGCTTATTTGTTTGTTTGTTCAGTGTTTTTTTTCTTCTAGCCATAGAGTCTGGGTTCCTTCTTTCTTCCCTATTAGGTATTTTGCTGCAGTTCTATTCAACCCCAATTAAATGTCTCTTTCTGAAATGAATCATGTTATTAACTAAGGCATATGTCTTAATTTTTAATTAGGTGACATGCACACATATTGCCCCAATCTATTTGTCATTTCAAATGCCACAGGAAAACGATTAGGAAAACTAAGTAATTGTCTCCTAATACCAATGTTTGCTTTCTAGAATCATATTTGTCTACTTGCCTTGAACTGCGTTCATATATAGCTTCTTCAGATACAGCTCTTGCTTCAAGGATCTTTGACTTCATCTGTGAAGGAAACAGGAAATAATGGCAGTTTTTCCTCAAAGACGTATTTTGGTCTGTCAGTAAACAGTAGATTATCAGAAGATCACTCTTGCCTCTAGCTATCACACGCTGCACAGCTTGTTACAATAGATAAATTTGTGTTTTCACAGATCATTATGCACATTTTGAAAAGGAGCTTTGGAACCTGCCATTTCACATACTGTAAACAAAGTACTAGATTGTGCATAAAAATGTAAGCAATCATTTCACAAGCATTGTTTATCGTTTTTTGAAACTTTTTTTTCTAATGTGTCTATGTACAAAGGGGGCAGGTTTCGATATTCCCAAGAGGCTTTCTTTTGACTATTCTCTGAAGATATTTTTTTGTAGCAGACTACTTAAGAACTTGACTTTATTAAGTTTGCTTGCCTAAATAGAGATCATTTAATAGCAGGAACTGATATACTCATTACTTTAAGTCTCTTACATATTTTACTTAAAAGAATTTAAATGTGCCCAGTGGTCATATTTCAATAAATGTCTTACTTATATTTTTATATTATTTCTCTCAGAGTCAGAGAATCAGTGTGTTATGTGCATGTCCATGCTTGTCTATGGATCATTACTTGTGCCCTAATGTTTTTATAAATTCTATTTTTTCCATGGTATCATTAAGTAAATGCTCATTATTCTTGCTATTTCTAAATCAATGACATATTCTAAATGCTAAAGAAAGTCACATTTCAATAGATCAAGCACATATTTTAAGGGAATATAAAATTATTTTTAATTATATAAGTGTTTTCAATAATAGACTGGTTTAGAGAGAAATGAAAATTAAGAACACAGTTTGAAGGTGCCACAAATTACTATTAGAAAGACATATGACTTCTTATTCCTGGTCAGACATTTTTCACAGTATTGTAATTTCCTGTTTATTAACGTATTTCAGCTATTACTTTCCAAACTCCTTAAGTTAAAAAAATAAAAGCTTTATTTGTAAACCAAACACTTGCTAGAAATAGCTCAGTGCCCAGACTATGTTAGAAGTAAGTTAGACAATTGACTGTACCATCAACACCAGTGTAACAAAAGTGAATTTTTTAAAAAATATTTTATTTATTTACTTGAGAGAGAGAGAGAGTGAGAGAGAGCATGAGAGGGGAGAAAGGTCAGACAGAGAAGCAGACTCCCCGTGGAGCTGAGAGCCTGATACAGACTCAATCTCGGGACTCCAGGATCATGACCCGAGCCAAAGGCAGTTGCTTAGCCAACTGAGCTACCCAAGCACCCCAAAACAGAATTTTTAAAAACTAGCTTCTGGGGACGCCTGGGTGGCTCAGTTGGTTAAGCAGTTGCCTTCGGCTCAGGTCATGATCCTAGCATCCTGGAATCCAGTCCCGCATCTGGCTCCTTGCTTGGCAGGGAGCCTGCTTCTCCCTCTGCCTCTGCCTGCCACTCTGTCTGCCTGTGCTCGCGCTTGCTCTCTCTCTATCTAATAAATACATAAAAAACAAAAACAAAATAAAAACTAGCTTCTGATGATACACAATGTTATAAATGAAATGACTTAATTCTTTAAAGGTGATGGGAATTAGAGGAGGTTTTCAGTCATAAACCATCTGATTACTGCAAAGAGAGGTAATTTAGGATGGCTAAGGAAATACCTGTGTAAGGTTTTACATAATAGTTATGTTTATATGATTTAACTGGATACTCTGAGACTAGACATCTGTATTTTGAACCCGTTAATGTGGAGAAAGGTGGTACTTTGAGGATTCCAAACATATTTCCCTGGGGCTCTACGGATTGGACCTGGTATCTATCTCTGGAGAAATATTTTTTTTTTGGAAGTAGTTATATAGGCAACATTATTCTCTTCCTACATCATAATATGTTTTATGCTGCTATTAAGATTACATTCCAGGGACGCCTGGGTGGCTCAGTTGGTTAAGCGGCTGCCTTCGGCTCAGGTCATGATCCCAGCGTCCTGGGATCGAGTCCCACATCGGGCTCCTTGCTCGGCAGTGAGCCTGCTTCTCCCTCTGCCTCTGCCTGTGCTCGTTCCTGCACTCTCTCTCTATCTGACAGATAAATAAATTAAAAAAAAAAAGATTACATTCCAAAAATAAACATCTTCTCTCAGACAAATACATGAAGAGTCCCATACACCTCAGCTCAAGCTAAGTTTTACCCCTTATCTCTCCAGTTACCATAGCTCAAACTTGATGAAGCTCCAATCTCCCAACCAGATCTCACAATTTACTGCCTCAAAGCTACTGCTCTTACCCTTGCCTGGAGGCTCTACACTATACCACATTTGGCAGTTTTCTTTCTTTCTATCTTTCTTTCTTTAAATTCAATTAGCCAACAGATAGTACATCATCAGTTTCACATGTCGTGTTCAATAACTCATCAGTTGCATATAACACCCAGTGCTCACCACATCATGAGCCCTCCTTAATGCCCATCACCCAATTACCCCATCTCTCTACCACTTTTCTCTCCAGCAGCCCTCAGTTAGTTTCCTGTAGTTAAGAGTCTCTCATAGTTTTTCTCCCTTGCTGATGACTCCCCATTCAGTTTTCCCCACCTTCCCCATGTTCTTCTGTGCTGTTTCTTATATTCCAAATATGAGTGAAACCATATGATAATTGTATTACTCTGACTGACTTATTTCATTCAGCCTAATATCCTCCAGTTCCATCCACATCGTTGTAAATGGTAGCTATTAATACTTTCTGGTGGCTGAGTAATATTCCATTGTATATACATATACTACATCTTCTTTATCCATTCACCTGTCAATTGACATCTCAGCTCTTTCCTCAGTTTGGCTATTGTGGACATTGCTACTATGAACATTGGGGTGCAGGTGCCCCTTTGGATCAATACATTTGGATCTCTGGGGTAAACACTAGTACTGCAATTCCTGTGGCAATTTTTTTTCTGTCCTTGAAGACCCAGATAAAAATGTACCTTCTTCAACAAACCTTCAAATAATCACATGATGCAAATTATGAGACTCCTTTATTTTGCTCCTATAGCATTTCTCTCATTTCCCCTACACTATAGGACCTACCATGATGTTATGACAGTGTCTGCACTGAATTTTGACACACACAGAACAATGACTTTAAGTTTATAAGTTCCAAGATCAGTACCTAGATCGACTAATGAGACATTTTAAAAGTAAAAAAATAAATGAAAGAATAGTAGTTATCAATAAAGGTTGTAAATATTTTTTATTTCAGTTTGTATTAAATATTTATAAACTAATAAGATAAAGGATCATAAAAATCCATTCACTCTGCTTATACTATTTAATGAGGACTAGAAAAAACCATCTTTCATTAAAAACAATAAATGACTATATGACCTATATTTGTCCTAGTTATAATTTATATGAGTAAGGAAATAAACATGTATACATTAATTAAAACATTAAAGTTATCTAACTTTTAGAAGAAAAATATATAGTTATTTTATGGAATCTATCAAACATATACATATTGTCCTCCTGCTCAACCTTCAACATCATATAAATTAACTAAAATTTGAGCAGTTTTTAAAATTAATGTTGTCAAAAGGCTATATTCTGTGCAATGGAAGTTTGGTTAGTGTAATAACCTTAGTTCATGTAGGTAGTCTACAGACAACTTTCAAGAGTTATAAAGTTTACTTGTTACATTTTGTCATATATTTTCTACTAGTGCCTCCATTCAATCATTCCAGTCTTTCTCTATTATTTACCAACAAATACATTTGGAAGTATTTTTACCTTTGTCCTTATTTATGAAATAATCAAACACTGGCCATAGAACAATAGCAATTTTTGTAAGGTATAAAAAAGCACACATACCAAACACACACAGAAACACACACAGCACATGTACATGGACACCACCTACAAAACAGGAGTATCATCTCCTTTGCTTTAACTACAGCACTACTTTTAAGGTATATTTATTTCATTTTGGTGAGGCAAACCCCACCATGGCAAAAATACATGAATGTATTATTTATATGTTTGCTTGCTTTTGTCACCTTCAGCATTGTAAGGAAAACCATCTGGGTCCTACTTCATTTTATTTTATTTTATTTTTTACAGATACATTCATTGAACTATTTTCAAGGACTTTTTACTTTAGTAAAGACAGAAGAAAATAAAAATATCTGGAAAAATGATGTTAACAGAAGACATTTCTGTATGTGTGATAAAGAGGTGTTCTCTGGCTAATATCCAGGGGAAAGCAGAAATTGAGAGAGGTACGATGGGCATTTGGGACTGCTCCTTCTCACGGGATGTTTGAGGATTTGGAAGAGATAGCTATGAGGCAAAGTAGCATTTCTGATCTCTGTACTGGGAAAGAGACTAGTGGCAGGAATATATATTGGGCTCAGGGCTATAGTAAGGAGAGTCGCAGGAGCACCAGGAAAGCCACACCATCAAAACCCAGAATCACAGTGCTTGCTTTAGAGTGAAGTTTGAGGAGAAGAAAAAAAATCTCACATGGCCTCCATTCCCCACCTTGCCCTACACCACTGCTCAGCCTCTTACCAGTAGGCTAAGGAGAACTGAGTAACATTTAACAGTGTAATACTGCTGAGTTTCAACAAAAGTTATCAGGCATACAGAAAGATAAGAAAAATAGTGTAAAAGGACAAAGCAACAACTGAATCAGATATTGGAACTATCAGACAGAATTAAGATTTATTGTCAGTAATATGCTAAAAGTTTTAGTGTAAAGAAAAGATATAAAAAAAAAGAAATGTAGGAGCATCAATATCAAGACTATATAATATTTCCATATTTTCTTTATAGTCAATATTTTCTCAATCAATATTATTTCAAACATATTAAACCGACTAACTGAAGATATGTTAGTATAAGTAGTAATTGATGAACATATACCTTAGAGGAAAAAAGGATAATGAACTTAGATTTTATATGAATTTATGAGAGCCTTAATTGATATTTTGATTTTCATAAAAGAAAACATTGAAGCCATATACTAATCATAAAGCACAAATTAACAATATTTAAGACAATGAGTATTTTACAAATAATTCATAAGTAATATTGCTTCTTTCCTAGAAATATTTTAATGATTTGTTCTGGTGTCTTTTCTAAATTTCATTTTGAAATATTTTAGATTTACAGAAGACTTGCATATATAATACTGAGAATTCCCATTAAGCCTTCATTCAGCTTCCCTTAATTTTAAAATCTTATATAACCACGGTATGTTCTGCAAAACAGACATTAACTTTGATACAATACTATCCAAATTACAGACTTTGATTTGATTTTCTCACAAATGTTCTTCTTGTGTTCTAGGGCATGATCCATGGTAATATGTTGCATTTAATCCTATCTCTTAGATCTTTTCTAATTTTTACAGTTCTGTCTTTCCTTTTTCACCATGACTGACATTTTACAGAAGATATATCTTTTGTAGAATGTACCGCCATTTTTGGTTTGTCAAATGTTTTCTTACAATTGGTAAATGTATTTTTAAAGATGAGTTCATAAAATTTCTATCCATTGATTTTTCCTTTCATACAAATGTTCTATATTCAGAGCTACTGCATTTGTGCAGACTAATGAGCAATATTGGGATGCTCCATAAGCACTCACATGGCCCCCAGAATGCAAAATAATTTATTGTGAAAGTGTGATTTACTAATCAACCTGAGGACAATTCTCACTTGCTGATGTATATGTTTTAACAAACTACTGATTTCTGTTGCAACAATATTTTAAATAGTAACTTTTTGTTAGAACACCATCCTCATTATATCCTGCAACTGCCTCTTGTCTGAACATCACTACCCAAATCAAAAGAGACAGGAATGCAATCCCAAAATTCAGTGTTAGTTTTCCCCAATTTTCTTGACCATTCCAGGGCTTCCCTGAAGAAATTTTTAGCCCTGCCCAGTTTTCCATTTTATGTATCTTTTCTCTAGCTAGTTCCAATCTCCTCCTTTATAAATCATAAAATGAGAAAATACTTTCTATGGTCTCCCTTATCGGAATTGAAAATCTCAAAGCTGTGATAAGAATATACAGAAATCAGACACATAGATCAATGGAACAGAATAGAGAGCCCAGAAATAGACCCTCAACTCTATGGTCAACTAATCTTTGACAAAGCAGGGAAGAACATCCAATGGAAAAAAGACAGCCTCTTCAACAAATGGTGTTGGGAAAATTGGACAGCCACATGCAGAAAAATGAAATTGGACCATTTCGTTACACCACACATGAAAATAGACTCAAAATGGATGAAGGACCTCAACGTGAGAAAGGAATCCATCAAAATCCTTGAGGAGAACACAGGCAGCAACCTCTTCGACCTCAGCCGCAGCAACTTCTTCCTAGGACCAACGCCAAAGGCAAGAGAAGCAAGGGCAAAAATGAACTATTGGGACTTCATCAAGATCAAAAGCTTTTGCACAGCAAAGGAAACAGTCAACAAAACCAAAAGACAACTGACAGAGAGGGAGAAGATATTTGCAAACGACATATCAGATAAAGGGCTAGTATCTAAAATCTACAAAGAGCTTAGCAAACTCCACACCCAAAGAACAAATAATCCAATCAAGAAATGGGCAGAGGACATGAACAGACATTTCTGCAAAGAAGACATCCAGATGGCCAACAGACACATGAAAAAGTGCTCCACATCACTGGGCATCAGGGAAATACAAATCAAAACCACAATGAGATACCACCTCACACCAGTCAGAATGGCTGAAATGAACAAGTCAGGAAATGACAGATGCTGGCGAGGATGCAGAGAAAGGGGAACCCTCCTACACTGTTGGTGGGAATGCAAGCTGGTGCAACCACTCTGGAAAACAGCATGGAGGTTCCTCAAAAAATTGAAAATAGAGCTACCTTATGACCCAGCAATTGCACTACTGGGTATTTATCCTAAAGATACAAACGTAGTGATCCAAAGGGGCACGTGTACCCGAATGTTTATAGCAGCAATGTCCACAATAGCCAAGTTATGGAAAGAACCTAGATGTCCATCAACAGATGAATGGATAAAGAAGAGGTGGTATATATATACGATGGAATACTATGCAGCCATCAAAAGAAATGAAATCTTACCATTTGCGAGGACATGGATGGAACTAGAGCGTATTATGCTTAGCGAAATAAGTCAACTGGAGAAAGACAACTACCACATGATCTCCCTGATATGAGGAAGTGGAGATGCAACGGGGGTGGGAGTTAAGGTGGTAGGAAAAGTAAAAATGAAAGAAGATGGGATCAGGAGGGAGACAAACCAAAAGAGACTCTTAATGTCATAAAACAAACTGAGGGGGGTGGGGGGAAGAGGGGTTGGGAGAGGGTGGTGGGGTTACATTATATGTTTAAATAAAGCTTAAATAAAGTTAAAAAAAAAGAATATACAGAAATCAATTTTCATATAAAATAGTGCATAAAAGAAATTCAGATTTGGGGAAGGATGAAAAGAATTTGTAAGTTCCCCCAAAAACTATCTGACAGATAATTCCATGGTAAATGTAATAAGCGAAAATGATTATGCAACTTTCCAATGCTAGGGAAATATAAATTAAAATATTAAATAAATTATAAAATAAGCTTCAGTGAAGTCTTCCTACCCTCCTCTTTTATCAATGGGAATTTGCTTTAATAAATTTTATATGCCAGTCTTAGCATTAAAATTTTATAAGAATAGAATTTTAATTATAGCATTTATTTATAAATGCTATAATTAAATTATATAGAATTTTATATATAAATATATAAATTATATATAATATTTAATGTATAATAATAATATATAATATATAATAAATTATTTATTTAATATATAAATATATAAATTATATAGAATGTAATTATATCATTATAAAAACTATCTATCCCTTAACCCTAATATTCTATTACTAGATTAAAATTTTATAAATTTTTATATAAATATATATATAAATTTTTATATAAAATTATAAAATTTTATAAATTTTTAATTGGCAACTTGATCTAGAAAGTGGTAAAAATAATAATTTGCATTCATTAGTCTATCAGTGGGTGTGTGAAACATGATACACCTATTAAAAGACTTTGCAAAATTTTAAATAACGTGTATATTGGCTTTCCTAAGCCAAAAGTTACAAATTTCTCTCCATTTCTTTTCCTAAGGCCTGGAGACTCAAATGAATAATTAGATTCTTCCTGGAATTCTGTAATACATGTGCAGTAGGGTACTAAAAAGAAATTAGTAAAATAACAATTTACTTCTACTCACTACCTCTTTGAATATTGTATTTTCAATATTTCAGGTATTTTTTTTAAGATCTTGTTTATTTATTTGAGAGTGAGCAAGAGAAAGCAAAGAGCAGGGGTAGAGGGAGAGGGAGAGCTTAACCAACTGAGCCATCCAAGCACTTCAATACTTCAGGTCTTATTGACACTTTCTCTACATACAAATATTTTGAAATTTGGTTTAGTCAGTCATTTATACATGTTCTTTTCATTGTAAAATTTAAATCTTTAATCATTATATAATCACTGATACACTATTGGAATTTATAGTGTGCTTTTTAAAATACTATGGTATTATCATTTGACAATTTAAAATTATTTTTAAATTCAGAGTCCTGATCAAATCTGAAAGGTCCAGGAATAGACATTCCTGATCAGTCATTTTTTTCCAAAAAAAAAAAAAAAGTTATTTATAAGAAGTTAGTGTTCTTGTATGTTTAGGCAAAACTGTGAAATAGGGCAATTTATTTTGAACTTGATCTTTCCTCTCTTACTACATTCATCTTAATTACTACCCTGTCCTGGGTCTAGTCTCCATATGTGTCTATTTCAGAAACTATATTTGTTCAATTTCAATAATTATCATCTAAAATTACTCCTTCTCGGCCACACATTAAGTTCTAGAAACTATGACCCATCTTGGATGCTTTTCCTAGGTGCTCAAATTATCACTCAGACCATATTCAATGTATTCAATAATTGTGTGTTACCCACCCAAACTTTGTAAAAATCAGATTTAACTCAAAAAAGAATTCACAGGTCCTCCTAGTGGGGAAGATATTTGGACTCAAGCATATTTCCAGATGATTCTTAAATTAAATACGATGCTGAAATGTGGGCAATCAGATATGATATTAAGAACATAAAAAAAAAAAGAACATAGGCCTTGCAGTCTATATTTTAGCAGAAGTGTTTTAAAAATATTTATTACTTACATAATTCTACATTTATTTATTTATTTATTTTTAAGATTTTATTTATTTATTAGTTAGAGAGAGAGAGTACAGTCAGACAGAGAGGCAGGCAGAGAAGCAGGCTCCCTGCCGAGCAAGGAGCCCGATGTGGGACTCGATCCCAGGACGCTGGGATCATGACCTGAGCCGAAGGCAGCCGCTTAACCAACTGAGCCACCCAGGCGTCCCCATAATTCTACATTTAATTCGTACACTAAATAAACTACTAAAAGTGAAGTATTTCCCTGTACCAATCCAACCTACCATTTTTCCACAATGACTTTAATTCTATTGCTTTTTCCTACTTATGTTATGTACTCATTTAATTTTATTACCTCATTCCATATAGTAGTTTCTATTTTATAGACCTTAAAAAATATCAGTTAAAAAAACAAATTCTGATATTAAATGTTTTACTTCACAACTCCTTCTGTTCATACTACAGATTCAGTTACTAATATATTAGAATTCTTGTAGTACAATTACCTAATTGAAGATGAAATTTATTTTCCCTAATTTTTTTCCCTTGGTGAGAAATGGAAATATCTTTTTGATATTTTAGAAATGACTTGTTTAGCTTTAAAGAATACCAAAACAGTTAAAACAACCTACTCTATTAGTTTTGAAATGAAAATCTTAATATAGTGAATTAAAATAAACATTGTATAAATAAAAACATAAAAGTCGATCAGAAAGATGCAAAATGAAAAATAGCTTAAGATTCCCTGATTTTATGTCCAAAGGAAGAAAATTTTTGAAGTTGTTTAGATTTTAATTAAAAGATGGCTTTTAGAGAAGAAAGGTTATTGTATGTGTTCTTTTTAAAAACTGCGAACTAGATGGACCTAGAGGGTATTATCCCAAGAAAATAAGACAGACAGAGAAAGACATAATTTCACTTACATGTGGAGTCTGAAAAACAAATGAATAAAGAAATGAACAGCAGAATCAGACCGACCTATAAACAGAACAAACTGATGGTTGCCAGAGGCTAGAGATGTGGGGGGATGGGCAAAAGGGCAGAGGGGAGTTGGGAGCTACAGGCTTCCAGTTATGAAATGAGTAAGTCATGGAATAAATGGTACAGCATAGGGAATTTAGTCAGTAGTTTTGTAATAGTGTTGTATGGTGACAGATGGTAGCTACACTTGCCGTGAGCAGAGCCATTATGTACACTTGCTGAATTACTATGTTGTATACCTGAAATTAATGCAGCATTGAGCACTGTGTATCAACTACACTAAACAAAAAAATTGCAAGTCATAACAGAAGATTTATTTGTGTGTGTATTTTTACTTAGTTTTTATTAAAGTACACTATGTATAGAAATACTACTTATATTTTCAAATGTATGAACCAGTTGATTGGGAAAATCATTTTGTTTATGAGCAATTACTACTTTTGCAAAGGATATAGGTGATTGCGAGATTGGAAATTCTTCAAACCTCAGATGTTAAAGCTTGTGAAACCAGCATAACTCTTCTCAAATGTTGAATTTAGTACTATTATCTTTATTCCTGTATATGTTTCTAAATCCAAAGAATATTACAACAGGTAATACTTTCTATTTGGCTATTTCTAATTTGTCATACTAGTCGAGTAAAATTAAGCCTGCAAAATATATCAAAGAGGATGGTATATACAAATAAAAACATAACAGGGCTCTTTCCTCCCCCTCTTTTCTTATTTTTTTTCTTTTTAAATATTGACTCAGACTATTTTGGGTAGAAAAAAAATAGCCTTTAAATAAAATACTTAATATGGTAGAAACACAGACAAAAAATGTTCACATGAGTGAAGCAGACATTTGTCCATCATCTGAGATATAAATATGGATTAGATTATTTTAATAGTATTAAGTTATAGACACAATGATAACATATGAATAATAATATACCAGGAATTTTCTAATCCTAATGACCACCTTTCTTTACAGCCACAAAGATGACTGTCAAAAGAATCCTATTATATATCTTTTAATTTGTTATATATTTTCATAACTGTAATTAGTACTCAGATTCCAAGTACAACTTTGCAGAAGGCAGTAGGTAGAAAGAGATTTCTTGTATCCTTTTACTTTATGTCTCTCGATGATCTTGCCTTTCTTCTACGTTAGAATAAATAAGTAAATGAATCTTTTTTCAAAACAGCTGTTTTTACTTGCTATTTTCAATTTCTATTCCTACTTTCTTTTGAACTAAATTCAGTCAAGTTTGACATCTGATAAAAACTATTTTTTCTTCATTCTTCCTATGATATTTACCCACATTCACGATCTTAAAATTATTTATGATCATACTCATTTCCATTCCTTCTCATGCACTAAATACAACTCCTTGATCTAAATAGGACCTTAAACCCTTCTGATCCTATATTAGTTACTGAATTCCACCTACCTCACATTCTCATTTTCCTTCAATCCGTCTTAGATAACATGATCAACCAGTACAGTTATTCCCTTAATGTATTTTCAACTTTCTATCATTTCTCCATGACTTAGCTCTAACTGGCTGAAAAATCACAAACATCTATTTCATAAACAAATCTTGCTATTCCTTCTTCCAAAATATATTCTTAACCTAATCAGTTCCCACCATCTCCACTGCTAATTTCTTGCTTTGAACCGCTATTATCTTTCACTGAAGCAAGTGCTTATATTTGGCTTCCAAGCATCTTCCTTTACTCACCCTCTCAGTTCTCAACATAACACTCATAGCATTCTAGGTAGAACTAAATAAGAATACGTCACAGTTCTATTTGCTCAATACCTTCAAATGGCTTCCCTTCTAATTGTAAGTTGAATGTAACTTAGGGGATTCACTTTTCACGTTTGGCAGCTGAAATTTCAATTTCCTCTTGCTCCACATCTGGAAAAGTTGTAAGAAAGCTAGCATGTTTTCTCCCTAGCAGAAGCAGGAAGTTCAAACCATGCAAGCCCCACGTTCGTGCATAGGAGCTCTTGGCTCAGTCCTGTCCCTTAACCACACCCAAGTCAGCTGCCCATTTTCAAACCCACTGAGAAGCACGTCCTGTTCTTCCCCCAAAAGTTATACTATGTGAGTAATGAATTTGTACTTAATTGGCATATGTATGTGTCAACATCAGTTCAACATGTGAAACAAATTTTGCATAGGGTGTCTATCCCACTTACATAGCATAAACTATAACATCTGGTCACAAATTACTTTTCTGAACTCTTTCCCTAATAGCCTGCACTTCACTCCAATTCACTGGAATCTTTGCTCCATGCTACCCTATGTAAAGTTGTTTCTAACAAATTTTGCACATGCTCTTCACCCTTTCTAGAATTTTCTTTCCCTATTTATCTACACAGCTCACTTCTTCATACTTAAAACACAGGATCTACATAAGAATCCTTTATATTCTATGGCACTTATTAACAGCTAATGTAATTAACACTATACTTAGTTTATTTATTATTGGAAAGTCCTATGTGGACATACATTTCCATATATATCATTCACTGCTGTATTTAAAGACCCTAGAATTGTGCCTTGTAAGGATGATAGGTGTTAATCAATACTGGCTGAATGAATAGACTCATAGATGTGAATTGGTGGTAGTAGGGGTCTACTCATTCAAAATGAACATAACTTACACAGAAAATTTCCATAAAAATAAAGACAAAATTAAAAAAAAACTTCATGGGAATAATTTTAACCTCTCTAGTCATCAAATAAATGATAAAAATATGCTTATTTCATTTTGGTCATCTATGAAGAAAGATTAGAGGTAACAAAAATACTAAACTCCATTAAAATTCAGTGAAATAAATGCTCTTGTACCTTATAGGTGTAACAGAATGTTAATATGGGGTTTTTTTGGAAAGCAATTTAGGGATATCACAATAACACAAATTTTCATGTAATTAAAAAATAATTTTAACTTCAAATGTCATTTGTTAGGCAATAAGCCAAAATTATGAACATAAATGCCATATATGTTCACTCTAATGGAGAATTTAAAAAACAAAACAAAACAAACAAAAAAAAAAA
>RCUC01156479.1:0-40444 GCA_003697995.1 Taxidea taxus jeffersonii
TCATGGGTCAGTCCAAACTTGTCTACCAATAATTATATTAAATTATCTTTACATGATGTTTGGGAACACCTGTGTTAGCATTTTACTTAGACTCTTGTTCTGTTTTTGGACATATGAAAGTAAAATGTAGGAGCTCCAGAGAGAGAGACTCAATTCTTTGGAATAAATGTATCTCAACTCAGTCAGATTTTGCCTCTTGCTCTCTGTGTGGTTTAGATAATTTAGATAATTTAAGTTTAGTTTCTTCATCTGTAAAATGGGATAATCATATTTTTCTATCTGCCACAAAGACTGTTTTGAGAATGAAGTAAGTACTTGCTAACCTGTAAATTTTGGAAAGTTGTATATATGCTTATATCTCTGCATGGGCAGTTCAGAAAGCACAGTTTCTCTTTTCAGCGAAGTGTTGTAAACGTGTCTGGTTTTTTTTCCCTCCGCAGTCCATTTTCTATTCAAAATTTTTATTTTTACTATGTTCAGAGAGCGGGTATGATAGGAGTCTTCATGTATTGGCCTCATGTAGTGAACCTCTTGTTTTACAAGTCTGCCTTGAGGATTATGGCAATTTTAATATTCTGTATGCTTACTTACTCTTTCAGGGAAAGGTGATTATAGACCACTACCCATTTTTGAGCCAGATTAAGTTTTGGGTATTTTAATACTTGGCTTAAATCAATGGAAGTTGTTTGTGTAATTTTCAACTTATATATGGCAAGTCATATTTCTGGGCCTTAGGATTTTTACAGTGCTGATATAAACCCAAAACATTGTCTTTTTAGAAGCTTTAAATATATACGAGTAGAATAAAACTGTGACAGAATATCAAAATGTCTTTTGAATTAGAATGTATACTAAATGGGACATATTCTTTGCTAGGAAGGCTTTTGAATTTTTATTTTCTTTTTTAGTGAATTTGTGAGATTAAAAATGAAAAAGCAGCCTTTGTCAGGTCAACAAAAAATGATGATCTCAAGTTTTTCACTGTGGCAATACATTTTTTTGCTTTTGTCTGTTGAAAGAAAGTGAGCAGCTTTAGTGTTCTAAAAATAATCAGATTTCTAGCTAATCTAGTCTTTTTCTTATAACCACATAATTACATTTAATTAAAAAAAACTTAAAAGCATGAGAGATGTTTTAAATTGTAGAACTTTTACATCCCATTTAGATAAAAAGATAATGCTATGCAAAGAACAATTTGAATACTAATAAGTTATAAAATAATGGCTTAATTATTTCACACAAATCTTGTTTGACAAATATTGCTGAGTCTTGTCAATAACTTTTCTCAGATGAAAGAAAAGATTATATGGACTTATGTACAAACATGTAAATTTTCAACAAATTATTTTCAGAAATGACTTTCTGGAATGTATCTTTGGCTCTTTGGCTCCTTAGCAACACTGTTTTATAGATAATATTGTAATGTTTGTTTGTTTTCAGTGCCATAAAACGGGATCTGTTATCTCTAAACACTATAAAGTCTATAAGCGTCCTCACTGTTGTCAGTGCTGTTGCAAAATAACTGTGTGTCGCTTAGGAGAGAATAACAGAATGACGTATTTCTGCCCTCGCTGTCAAAAAGAAAATCCTCAACATGTTGACGTTTGGTGAGTTATCTAATTTAAACATATACTGTTTGCCCTAATCACTAACTCAAAGGCTATTAATAAGAACATAATTCAAAGGTATTTGAACCCTTGGAAGGAAATAGTAAATAACATCATCAAAAAACCTGGGCCTATAGGTGATATATGGACCACTTCCAGATTCAGTAGAAAATCCCCAGCTCATATGTTAATATCCAGCGTTTTACTTTAATCCCATTTGTAAAGCGATCACCAGGAGGTGTAGATATGTCAATGATTGGAAAAATGCAACTATCTTCAAAAGTTCTTGCTTTATTTGGAAGTAATATTATAAAACCTAAGCAAGATGTCTTTACAAAATTTATGTCTTTTGGGTGAAACAGTCGACTGCTTACTAAACACATATGTGGTGATTCTTCCAGCTGCTGATTATGTCTGTTCCAATTACACCTTCCAGAACTAGGCAGAGAACCAGAGGATAGGTTCAGGGATCCGCTGAGATGGATCTGAGCTACAACTGCATTGGTCACCTGACTTCCATAAGCCCCAGCGCTGACTGGTGGAGCACAGTGATGTTTTGATTCCCTTGGAATTAATATCTGTTAGGAGCCAGTGTACAGTAGTCCCCAAGAGGTCTGATTACTTCCTTTCCACGGATGAACAGTTACCCTGATAAAAGACCCTACTTCCTTTTAGGAAGGACCAGGACAAATATGAGTAATCTAAAGGAGTATGTGGTTATAGGCCAAAAAAACCAGTGCAGACATGAAGGCCATTAAGTGTTACAAGAGTTCAGGAATGTTAGAGGTTTATATATATACACAAAGCTGGAAAGATCTAGAAACAGTGTGATTTTGAAGTTTACTTTAAAAAGATAGAATTTTGGCTAAATAAATGAGAAAACAAATATCATTTAATTGGAAAGACCTACCTCGGCCACAAACCCTAACCATTCATTAGCATGGCATGTTGGAGGATGATGGGAACACTGGCCAAGCCCCAGGGAGTCTCTCAGGTGTTGGATCGCAAAAGCTAGCTTTCCAGATAGACTGGGATCGAATAATAGGACTCATTAGTTCTTCTGGGAATGGTTGATGTCTTGTAGAAATCAGTAGATTAAGGACTTTTTGGTGAGTGGGAAATGGTGAGACAAACCTCACAGGTAGAGAAGCTAGTGCAGTGTAACAATGAGAGAAGGTCCCCGGGCCCGAGGTCAGAGCACTGGAAACAGAAAAGAAAATAGATACTTCAGTTAAAGAATTTAAAAAGTCAACAAGAATTGGGACAGATTCGCAAAAAGTTTCGGACTAGTAGAAATGTTCACCGTATGGGTCTCTGGAAGGTTGGGATAGAGGAGAACAGAAGAGCTTTGTGTCATGAAGCAACAGTAGACTGAAGAGATGCATCACAGGCCACATCCCAGGTGACAGGTAATGGCTTCACGGTGGTAAAGTATTCAAGAGATCTGTTCACAGGGAAAGTAGAGAGGAAGGAACCAAGGTCTGAGCTTCAGGGAGTATCCAGAGTAGGAGGAAAAGAGTGAGCCAAGAAAGCACAGTGGTGTGGTTAGGAATAGGGCAGGGCAGGATGCCCCCGTGGAACCTGGGACAGGAGGCGCCATCTTGCCCATGGCAAGCTCAGTGATGGGCTGGAGGTGGTGTGCAGGGCGGTCCCCACCTGCACCTTCCCAAGTGTCTGTGGCTTTCTTCCTGTCCTCCCTCCCTTTGTGACTTCCTTTTCATCTCTCCTTCTATTGTTCTCAGCTCCTTTTCTCAGAATCTCACACAGCTTCTTCCTCACCCCACTGTACTATTATAGAGATCTGTGATGTATTTAGTTAAATATACTTACTGTGCAGATTTGTGGTTTTCCTATTTTTAATATTATAGGTGTACATTTCTCTGACCAAAAGTGTTTAACACAGCATCTGGCGGACAGAGGACACTGGATACATGTTTACTGAACAGATGCTTAATGTTCTATATTTGTTTTCTTTGAATTGATAACTTTTGAGGCTTTAAGAAAGGTATTCTTGGGATGCCTAGATGGCTCAGTCAGTTAAGTGTTTGCTTTCTGCTCAGGCCATGATCCCACCTTGGGCTGCCCACTCAATGGGGGATCTGCTTCACCCTTGGCCCCCCACCCCCTTGTCCACACTCTTACTCTCTTTCCCTCTCTCCCCTCTCTCCCTCAAATCAATAAAATATTAAAAAAACAAAAACCAAAAACAGTATTCTTCCAAATGTTAAAGAAATGTGTTATCTACCACATAAATAATTGTCCATTCCAAAGGTTTTTTGAAGTTAGGTTGTAAAAGCTCAGGAGTTCCTTGCAAGAGACATGGGGCACCTATGAATTAGGGGAGGACTTGCTCTACTGAAAATATTCTGAGCCCTGCCGTCCCTCTTCCCTCCTCAGCTACTTCTGATTTATGTATTGGCATTCAGCTTAAGACATCATTTGGAAAAGCAACTAAAAATAAATGTGTACAGAATGAAACATTTGAAAACCAGTAGTATTTGCCTTATTCTTAGACATTTCTATCATGAAATATATTCTGTTCATTTTCTCCATGAGTTTTTGAAAATTTCTTTATGTTGACTACATTTTCTCATTTTAAGTTAAAGTCATTTCGAATTAAGTTGAAGCAATACGAAAAGCCCCCCAGTATTGATCTAAATCCCCGTGTTCCTTCATTCGTATAGAGTTTACTTAACTCCTTCATGAAGTTCTCCCCAAATTGCTGTCTTTATTGATCACACCACACTTTGAATGCCTGTACCATCTGTTGTTGGCTCTAATTTATATACGAGCTAGCATAATTTATACAGGTGAATATTTTTTCCTTGAGGGAAACTGTGCTATCATTTCCTTTTTCCATACTAGTCCTTACTTTACAAATTTGTTTAAAAAATCGTTTATTACTTTTTTTTTATTAGTGTCTACTATATGTCAGGTACTGGAACTCCAAAGACAAAATACAATGCAGCCCCTCAAAATACTCAAAGTCTAAGGTGGGGAGTCAATGAGTAAATAGTTCTTTAAAACTTGGGCTTGGAATGGAAGCTCTGCAGAGGGCAAGGTTCTACTAATGGCAGTGGGAGACGAGAGGAGGAAACACTTAAATCTATGTGGGAAGAACAAGAAAGCCTTTCTGAAGAAGGTGACCTTTAAGATCAGTGTGGAAGGAAATAGAGTTTCATCGAAGACAAAAGGCAGTAACGTGCATTTGCAGAGCCACACGAAGGGGAGGGCGTTTTTTGTTTTTTTTTTTTTTTTTTTGTTTTATTTATTTATTTGTTAGAGAGAGAGAGAGAGAGAGAGCGAGCACAGGCAGACAGAGAGGCAGGCAGAGGCAGAGGGAGAAGCAGGCTCCCTGCCGAGCAAGGAGCCCGATGTGGGACTCGATCCCAGGACGCTGGGATCATGACCTGAGCCGAAGGCAGCCGCTTAACCAACTGAGCCACCCAGGCGTCCCGGGAGGGCGTTTTGTTCCTATAAGAAGATATATTCAGTGGGGCACCTGGGTAGCTCAGTTGGTTGGGTGTCTGCCTTCGGCTTGGTCATGATCTCAGGGTTCTGGGATGGAGCCCTGTGTTGGGCTCCCTGCTCAGCGGGGAGCCTGCTCTCCCTCTCTCTCTGCCCTCTGCTCCCCCTGCTTGTGCTCTCTCTTTCTCTGTGTCAAATAAATAAAATCTAAAAAAAAAGGCCTCTGAAAGCCATCTAGTTTGGAAAGTTATTGAGAATTGCTTGCTAGTGAATGAAAAGTTACTGATGTTTGGAAGCCAATTGTTGAGGCAAGAGCTCATAGAGATTTTTGAGGAGGATGGAGCAATTCCAGAGCGCTCGGGAGACATGAGTTGAACAAAATCTGTCATGGGTTAACCTGGGTAGGGTAGGCTTGTTCTGGCAAGAGAGTTTGATGACACCGTTGTCATGTATAAAAACATAATTTAAAGGGGATGTTTTTGAGGACAATGACAAAAATGGGAATCTGTGGGTCACGTAACCAAAATGAATATTGGTGGAATTCACAGGATTAACAGAAAAGCTATCAAAGCTTGAGTCTTGGGGCCTGGAACCCGTGAAGGCGACCTCGCCTGGGCTCTCCACAGCTAGAACAGGGAGAAAGAGTAAAGGAGGCTGTAAGCTGCTGCCTGCTCAAGCCTCACGATGGCAAACTCCTTCTGGTAGTTCATTCATTCGCGTAACCTGTATTTGTGGCCTCTTCACGGGACTCTCCATTCCAGTGGGAGGAGATCTTAGCCATGTGGAAAGGTGACTGTGAGTGTGACCAGAGTGAAGAGATGGTGTCCCGGTGCCCTCAGCGGTAGGCCCCGCGGTAACGGACGGCAACTTGTGGAGGGGGGAGATGGGGGGCAAAAAAAAAAAAAAAAAAGGCTGAATTTAGGATTGTTTTAGAAGTTGAGGTAGTAAAGGTTAAGGGCTGAAACGCGATTTAGGGGGCCTTTACGAAAAAAAAAATGTAAAAGTTTGAATGCCGAGTTTGGTCCTGCTATGACTATTTAGAATAAGAAACAACAAATTATAATTTATCAACACCACAGGCATGAGACAAGTAAGATGCTCTTACCAGCTGCAAGCCACAACTGTGTGTAATCACTTTAAAAAAAAAATAAAAAGATTATTTATTTATTTGTTTGAGAGAGAGAGTGAGGGAGAGGGCATGAGAGGGGAGACAGTCAGAGGGAGTAGCTCCCCATGGAGCTGGGAGCCCAGTGCGGGACTCGATCCCAGGACTCCGTGATCATGACCTAAGCTGAAGGCAGTTGCTTAACCCACTGAGCCACCCAGGCGCCCTGTGTGTAATCGCTCTTTTCCACGTTTTGGCCTCATACTTCTTGCCTTTGCTGGGGAATGCATGTGTCAAGTGGCCTTGCAGCCTGGGTCGTAAAGGCCCCTGAGCAAAGGATGTGGCAGACCTTTTCAGGTCCTTCTCCTGAAAGTAGAGACACTGGGGCACCTCGTCCCTGGCACTGAGCAGAGGCAAGATGGTGCTGGTGGTGCACGGTCCTTGCCTGACCAGAACCCCAGGACGGACGCCACAGGACTCGTGGCTGGGGTTACTGCTTGCACGCCCCCCACTCTGGTCCGTAGAGGAGAACACACCGAGCTGTGGAAGCTTTGGTAGCTGCAGCGTGAATTTGCCTCTGGAGCAGAGTGGACAGGATTCGCCGGTGGGCTGAACGTGGGATGTGAGGGTGAGAAGCATTAAAAATCACTCCCAAGTTTTTGACCTGATCCGTGGAGCTGCACAGTGATGCCATTTACTGAGACGAGACGAGCTGGCAGAGTTGCAAGGTATTAGGTGTGGGTGTGGGGTGGGGGTGATCATGAATTTTATTTGCACTACTTTCCTGCGGCTGCCCGTGACAGACGACCACAAGCTTGGTAGCTTGAAGCAGCAGAAAGTTATTCTCGCAGCTCTGGATGCCAGAAGGTCAACATCAGTTTCATGGGGCCAGAGGTGTGGACAGGGCTGTGATCCCTCCAGAGGCTGTAGAGGAGAATCTGTTGCCTTTTCCAGCCTCTGGTGGTAGCTGGGGCTCCTTCCTTTGCGGTTTGCCTCACTCTAGTCTCTGCCTCTGGGGTCACTTCACCTTCTCTTGCCTGGGTATCAAGCCTCCCTCTGCCTCTCTTACAAGGACACTGGAGTTTGGATGAAGGGACCATCCAGATGATCCAGGATAATCTCCCCATGTCAAGATTTTTAATTACATCTGCAAAGGTCCTCTTTCTTTATAAAGTCATGTTTGCAGCGTCCTGGTATTATCACCCATTCTCTTTGGGAGACCATTCCTCAGTCCAGGACGGATGTATGTTAACTGAAATTCCTGTTGCACTTCCAAGTGGGGATTGGAAAGAATTTCTTAGTAGGTCATTGTGAAGTGGAACAGTAAGGGGAAGAAATGTTTCCACAGCTTCTACAGGTAACAATGAACATATGCTTATGGTTAGTGAACTCTGTAGGATAGAAGATGAAAGTGGTGAAGAGTTGTAGCATACAAAAAATCTGAAGAGTATTTAAACTGTGTATATTTAATTATGAGTAAATGCATTTTGCTGCCTTTCACAGTAAGTTGGTAGGAGGGCAGGAGTTAGGCCAAGTACACAGATTCTATGGGAGGTCGGCAGTTCCATAGAAACAAATACTGAGTAGCATTAAAAGTCAGTAAAGATAAAAAAAAAACACAAAAAGTCAGTAAAGATAAAAGAACCATAATGAGATGTGTCTCATTTTCAGATTTTCCTATGCTATTTGTTATTTCACCAGACAAGCTTGAATTTAAAAACTGCTATAATTATGTGTAAGGAGCAAAATGTTCCAGGAGACAGAGTACTGCTGCAAGCCAAAGAACTCATGCTCTGAGATGGGAGCTCCCACAGCCTTTACCGGAAAGCTTTCCTCAGTGTGGATGTTTGGAATCCTGAAAGGAATCCGTGGCTCTGCTGTGTTGCTTACCCACATGATGTGCTCTACAGAACTATGTATTTAAGAGTAGGGTTTTAGCAGAGCTTATAACGGTATTTTGCCTAACAAGAGTCAATTAAGAATTACAGGAGGGAGGGGTGCCTGGGTGGCTCAGTGGGTTAAGCATCTGCCTTCAGCTCAGGTCATGATCCCAGGGTCCTGGAATTAATTCCCGCATCGGGCTCCCTGCTCAGTGGGGAGTCTGCTTCTCCCTTTCCTCCTTCCCCTGCTTGTGCACTCTTGGTGTCAAATAAATAAATAAAATCTTTAAAAAAAAATTCCACGTGGGAAATCATGATTTACGTTTGAGTCCAAAAATCAGGGTTGGTTTTACTCTTTTCTTATGAATCTATTAGCTATCTAACAGGAAACAGTTTTACCTAAGGGGAAGTCATACGAGACCAGGAATCTTTTTCTTTATTATTGATTAGTTAGTTGATCTAGTGCTTAGTAGACTGTGTTGAGAAATTCTGGAGAGACATGCACAAGAAGTAACTAAAATTTTTTCTCATTTTACTTTCCATGTTCTAATTTCTGCCTAAGTCTTTACCCACCCCCCAATCCTACCCCTACCCACCTCCTGAATTTGGTTGTAAAAGCTATCTTAGTTTGGCTTTGGGAAGAATACCACTTACTTAAAACATTATTTGAGAAATGCTTCCTAGCAGTTATTGTCGACTCTTTTTAGTGGGTTTAAAAACAACAACAATAACAAAAACCCCACAACTCTGATTTAAATAAAAACATTTATTTGTTATTTCTGTCTTTAATAGCAGTCAGCAGGGCACAAGAGGAAACATTTTATTCCAAGAGAATTAGGGCCAGTACACACTTGGGTATTAGTGGTTATGAGAATTTCTAAAATACCCAGAGTGGATAAGAACAGCAGCAACAGTGTTCGTGATTAACCTCAAAAATCCTTTTGCAGCAAGTTGCCCACGAGAAACACGACAATCGGGTGGCCGTCTAGCAGAGGGGAACATGTGGCTCGGAAATGGGAAGAGCAATGGATGTGTGTGGTCTGTACGCTAATGAATAGCCCGTCTTCGAAGACCTGTGTCGCTTGCCTGACTTCAAGGCCTCCCGGTAAGCCTGGATTCTAGTTCTGAGTTCCTTCCACTTCAAAGAGGGCTAATTATACAAAGGTATATATCTTGTTCCACCTTGATAATTGCATAACTAAGTCAAATGCTTTCTTTCTGAAAAGTTGTAAGGAATTTCCAGCCTTTACATGTAAACCATGCTAACATTCTGTTGAGCACTTTTTTTTAAAAAACAAGGAGGGGAAACATGCTTGTGCTAAAAGAGTATGTGCCTTTGTATCTCAAAAAACGGAGATGATCACATCTGTTCTCTACTATTTCTAATGAATTATTCAATAAAGCTTTGTTTTATGCAGATTTCAGCAACTTTGGAGTTTGTTATTCAGTCCAAGTGCTTCATAAACTGAAAGGGAGGATTTCTGTAAGAATATCATTGCAGGTGGAATGGAAAAATGCTGAATTTTTTCTCTTCTTTATCCTTCCTACCCCTTGTTATTAAAATCTTTACCCGGACAATTGTACTGATTTCATTGAAATCCTTCAAAATAACTCTTTATAGCTCACAATTTCATGTGTTCAGAGAAAGTTAAACCTCAGAGAGAGCCCCGTGATTAAGAACCCGCTCATTGATGTGGCTCCTATTGTGTTCTCAGAGCCTTCTTTCTTCCTTCAATTAGTGATGAGAAAGTTCCTTCTTGACTTGCGGACCCCACATTGTGCCTGCTGTCACACAGGCGTTTTGTTCTCTGGGCCAGAAAGGCGGGTGCTCACAGCTTTGCTGGAAGGGACAGCGCCTCCTGTTCCGGGATCTTTCAGCAGAGAGCCCTCGGAGAACCACAGTCTTAGGGATCCTCATTCATTTCAACCGAAATGCCACTTTGCATCTCATTAACTATTTTCTTGTTATTTCCCTGAGTATGAAAGACTGTGGTTTATTCTGTCCCGACTCCAAAATCCAGGGATGCTTTGCTGAAACGTTCTTTAATTAATGTTAAGTCTTTGTAATTCATCTTCGCTTAATTTTACTAAGCCCTTCCCTTTACTGTGTCATTCACGGAAGCATTCCTGGTAATCCAGAGACAGGTGTCTCGCCGCTGATGTAAAGCCTCATGGCAGACCTGCCTCTTAATTACCGCTGCTTTACTATGTTGCCGAATAGTAACGGAATTGGTAGCTCCATGACCTTTAAATGGTAGACCTAGGAGGAAGCAAATACAAATTGTTGTTAAACCACCTTGGAGCCTCTATGGGTGGTTGAAATTTTGTTCTTTATGTAATACTTCATTTCCTAGCAAGAGGATGGCTAATCCTTAATTGTCCAAAGTAACTTTGTGTTATTCATTCTATGTTTTCACTATCATAGGTGAGTAAGTTTCAGTCCTGTAAAAAGATGTTTCAGGCAGTCAATATATTACAAATACATATGTTTATATGTATTTCATGTAGTCTTGTATATTATAGGGACACTGCAGAATTACCTCTCTCTCCTCCCAGATTCGGTCATCAAGAACGAAGAACATTCTGTTGCCTTTACCGACTTAGTGAGGTATCCTTGTAACAGCTTTGGAAAACCGTGTAAGGAAGTGAAGATCAACAGGAAAACAGCATTTGGAACTACAACCCTCGTCCTGGCCGATTTCAGCAATAAATCCAGTGCTTTGGAAAGAAAAATGAGCCCAAACCAGACACTAGATGGAGAATTTCAGAACCGTCCGCTGACTCACGTTTGTTTTAATGACCCACTGCACCGTTCCGAGGACCGAGCAGACCATGGACCTCAACCATCTGACAAAGCAAAAGTGTTGCCTGCGGTCTGCCCTCAGTCTGAATTATTTGGTCCAGCATATAAAAAATTGAAAACAACCCACTCCTCATCACCAGACCTCCGACGTGGTAAGCCTGGACTTCCTACCAGGTATGATACTTCTAACCTTGATCTTGAAGGTATTTGCATTGAGTTTTAAAAGGGCAGGGAAGTCATCCCCTGCTAAAGCAATTTGCGTTGATTTTGGAAGGTAAATCAAACCTGCAAAGATAATTATGGTAACTTGCTTCCCTTGCTGTCTCTAGTTCATAATGTTAAAGAAAGGAAGAGAATGAAACAGAACCTTCTACATCTATTTGTAAAAAGTTATTTTATCCTGACTGTAATTGTCTACAATACAGAATATTTGGAAAAAATTGGGAGTATAAAGAAAACTGTTGAAATCCCCCATCATCCCACCTGGTATCAATCACCACTGTTAACATTTTTGTTTAATATATTTCCTTCCAAAGAAAGATAGTTCTAAAGGAAAGCTTACTCATGACAGTTTACTAAGTGTCTTCTAAAGAAAGGGGGATCAGAGTTACTTTCAGTAATATTCCTCCTAGAGAAAGCGGTTTATCTCAGTAGCCATGTGGGTTGGTGGTGGTTGTTTCAGCCAATAAGGGCCAAAGAACACGTGTGCTACTTTTGTATCTGAACTTGGAAAGCTGTCATTTTGATTAGTAAATACTAGAGACCAGATTCCTTTTGAGACTATGAACTTCACATCTAGGAGAAGTTCCCTCCCACCCCCGATTGCTGTCACCAGAGATACAGCAATGTTAACAATGTCACTCCTCTCTTGGGATTCTTGGCAGCGCCTAAGACTGCCTGTCCACACTACCTTGCTTACACCCTTTATCTGGGCTTCCTTCCTCTCACAACCTGGTATAAGACTTCCCTCATAGAGAAACATTTCTCCACAGTTTTTTTCCCAGCTGTGTTTTTTTGTTTGTTTGTTTTTTCCCCCTTCAGGAAGCAGGTGCTGTCCATCCTGCATTTTTGCAATGGAGTGAAGGTGGACAGTCTTCTTCCCGGGGGTCTTTCAGTGCCCGGGGGGAGACGGGCAGAAAAAAGTTGGTGTGTGTGGGATTTAAAGTGACTGTGGGGGGAAGGTTGCATTATTAGCTTCTCCCCAGATGGGCTGTGTCTTTGCTGAGGGAAAGATTCTTCCCTCAGACAGAAAGACAGGGGACCAGCTTGGGGAACCATCCCAGACTAGCCTCGGGGAACCCTTGGAGCTTATTTCATAATTCTGAGGCAGTGTTCGGTCAGTCGATGCTTTTGTCTCAAGTCTTCTATCCCAACTCGAGATTTACGGTCAAGTTAGTCTTGATTATTTATCCCTGGCTGGTTTCTTTAAAAGATCTTGTTCATAATCACTTGTGATAACTGCTTTAACTTTTGTCCATGATACTGAGGAATGGCAGACATTTGAATTAAGTCGTGGAGGCCAAGCGTGTGCCTGACTGCATCAGCACACTCCCTTTACACTTTCATCCCTATTAATGTCTAATGAACCCCAGCCAGAGGTCGTGGAGGAGCTAGGGTCCGGAAGGTCTGGAAGGTCTGGGAGGCTGTCCTCTAAGAAAATCACTGCTGAAGTCTTCCCTGTGCTGTAGCTTCAGCGGAAAGAAGGAGAGGCGAGCATCGGAAAGCATTGTGGCCTTCCTTGTACCCTGATGGAATATCTTGGCGTATTTTTATTTCCTCAGTGCTTTGTAGAAAATCTCAGACAATTTAACTAATGAATTAGGGATTTAAAAAAACATTAATGTAACCTTAAATTTAAATGATTTCTTCATAAGCCATTAGTAAGAGGGTCGTATGATTAATCACAGCACACAGCATTACTTGGAAACGCCACAGCCTGCCTTGAATGGAAGAACCCCAGGACCGAGACTCTAAAATCAATCAAGATCAACGAGCAGAATAAATGTCAAGTGATGAAATACATTCACCCAGCAGCCCTTCTGTGCCCAGCTACTTTACAAGGAATAAATTGCAAATTACTGTCATTTATTTCAGTTTTCTCCTTGTCTGGCAGTTACAGACACGATGCAGAGCAGAAGCTCACAACATAATACGACTAAAGCAGGTGGTCCACTCACAGAATTTATAGCCAGTTTATTTTTTTCTTTAATAATTATATGGTAATTAATTCGCCTTTTGTTCTCTTAATGATGGAGCTCATCACCACATGATACGTGCTATGTTGATGAGGCATATTTCCAGATCGGTCTTCGGATATACTTGAATTTTATCCAGCTCCTGGATTATAAATTGGGTGGTCAAACCGGTTTTTAAGCACTTCAGAATAACTGCTAGAAATGGCTTTAAGTCTTTGTTCCAATTACTATAAATGCAGAGCGAAACACTGTGGTGTTAGTCAAAGAACACATGTTTTGGTTAAGGCTTTTCCTGAGCTGAGAGGAGGCTCACTTGGAGGAGGACCTCAAGATGGCAGAATCACTCACGTTTTCTCCTGTGTGCCAGTCAGTGTCGGCAGAGCTCCCCGTCTCAACACGCGGGAAGCATGGACCCCTTAGACGCCGCTTCCTGTCCCCTTTGCAGGTTCCAGTCCCCAAGGATTTTAGAACCACCGGGGACCCCCTAGGATGAGTCACTGAACCTCTGTTTTATTTCGTGAAATACGGCTGAGCTCCAAAATCTACCTTCAACAACGCTGATTAGTTCAAAACATTTTAGGCAGTGTTTTCATTATAATGAATCACGCTGTCTGTAAGGTAAGTTAAAGCGTGATAAATTGAGCACTGAAAACTACCCACTTTAAAATCACAGACTTGTGCATGGTCATTTCCTTGTTCTCAACAGTAGTCTTTATCTGATCTCTGTTCAGTGCTACTTATTTATTAATTAACAAGTATTTATGGAGAACTTATTATGCATCAAGCGTTGCTCACTTCTAAGGACTTTCACTTTACCATGACAGGGCCAAATCCGGCCCACCGCCTGTTTTGATCAATAAAGTTTTATTGGAACACCTTCCATTCCCATTGGCTGACATATTTTCTGTGGCTGCTTTTTATGCTACAGCAGCAGAGTTGAGTCGTTGCAAAAGAGACTGTTAAGACCCACAGCTGAAAATATGTGCCATCTGAAAAGATTTGTCAACCCCGGATCTATTAATAATAACAGGCCACTTATAATCCACTATGAATATTCAAAGTGATGGTTCTAGTTATCAAAGCAAGTTAAACTATTTTGTATGCTAAGTTTTCCTAAGAAAATGCTCTGCTACATTTTAGAAAGTTCTTAAATAATGATGGAAACAAAGAGGAACCACGATGTTCTCAATTAATCAGAACATTTAATTACCCTGGATAATGCTTCCTATCATAAAATTAAGATTAGTTGTGCATATTTAGAGTTGATGTGATCACAGGTGGCATCAATATCTTGGTTACATTAACTCAGTGCCTCACAAGTTAATGTGCATAAGAATCATCAGGGAATCTTGTTAACATCCGGATTCCAACTCTGTGGGTGATCCCGAGTGGGGTGGGTAATTCTGTGTTTCTAAGGCTCTCCCAGGTAATGCTGAGTCTTCTGGCCAGTGGTCCCCCACTCCGAGTACTAGGGATAAGATACCATGTGGATATTTTTGTATTTAACTTATACCAAGGAGGAAATGGAATGAAAGCTAGAAATGAGGAACCCAAGGGGGACACTGGGGCCTTTCTCCCCCCACCTTAATCCTACCTTCCACCTTGCCCCTCCCTATAAAGCTCTACTAGTAAGAGAAATTTAAACCTCTCCTGGGTATTTGGAGCTCTGGAGATGTCTAGGTTGAAGCAAATGGGATAGAAAATGTTCAACTAATTGTTACCTAAGGTAGCCACCTTCAAAATAATGTAGAAAACTGTGTTGGCCTGTATGCATGTTTTTCTGTAAGAAAGCATCATTTCACTCCTTTCTATTAATGTTCTTTACCTTTTTTCTTTCTCTCTTAACAGTTTTTTTTTTTTTTAAGATTTTATTTATTTATTTGTTAGAGAGAGAGAGCGAGCACAGGCAGACAGAGAGGCAGGCAGAGACAGAGGGAGAAGCAGGCTCCCTGCCGAGCAAGGAGCCAGATGTGGGACTCGATCCCAGGATGCTGGGATCATGACCTGAGCCGAAGGCAGCCGCTTAACCAGCTGAGCCACCCAGGCGTCCCTTAACAGTTCTTTTAAAGCACGTTTATGATCCCCTTTGATTTTGACATTTCTTGGCTTATCTACAACCACCTACAGATTTAGCTTCTCTGAAAGTTAAAGTTTTAATATCCCCTCTCTTGGAAGGGGCATTGGTAAAATGGAGGGAGTGTGGAAAAAGAAAGGCCTGTTGTCTTCAGGCTTTGCTATTTCAGGATGGTATTACCTCTGATTCTAAAATACTGGCTAGTGTCCCCCACCCTGAAGAAGGTAGCCATGAAACAGTTGCTGGCAAAATATTTAACTGTAATGATTTCCTTAGCAATGCCTGCTGCATGACCAGCTTCAGGAACTACCCTGAGAATACCTGAGTTAATTTAAAGCAATGTATTTAAGCATCTGTTTTATAAGTGATTTCATTTTTTTAAAGATTTTATTTGTCAGAGAGAGAGCACAAGCACGGGGAGCAGCAGGCAGAGGGAGAGGGAGAAGCAGACTCCCCAATGAGCAGGGAGCCAGATGTGGGACTTGATCCTGGGACCCTGGGATCATGACCAGAGCCGAAGTCAGTTGGTTAACCGACTGAGCCACCCAGGTGTCCCTTATAAGTGATTTTAAAGCAATTTCACTGCAAATAAAAGACCTCATATGTCAGTTATATCTCAGTAAAACTGGAAAGAAAAAAAAAAATACCTCACACTCTGAACATTTCAATTGAATATGATACCTTGAGGCATCATTACAGGAACAAGCATATGAAGAATGTAGTTTAGGAAGAAAGAAAAAGGGGAAGTATTCATGATTTTTAAGTATTTTTTAAAAATTATTTAAGAGTGGTATTTTATCCTGCCTTGGAAATTATTTAATAATGATATTTTAACCAATTGAGAGAGGATGAAATTTTTTTATCATTGGAAAGTTTTAAAATAATGATATTAAGGGGAAGGACTTCTAGTTTTTATTAATGTAAGCTCTTCTCTTCAACTGGTTTATTAAAAAGACTAATTCTTATAAAGGTATTATTAAAAATATGCAAGATGTAAAAAAAAAAAAACCACAAACAAACCTTAAAATAATCATGAAGCTCCTTTTCCAAAGAAAACTCCAGCTCACAGTAGAGGTCAGGCTCCTGACCTTTGTCCATGTATGTGGGACTAACCTGCAGCTACTCTTGATCCTAATTGCGGGGGAAAACAAAGCTTCCCTAGTAGCTTTACAGAACACACATTTTTGCTCTGCCAGGCAGCCCGAGCCTTGCTGAAATACGATTGCAACTATTATAGTAGCCTTGATCAAAGAAAAGCATAGAAAATTGTCTTTAAAGTGGACAACAGAAAGGATGACCTCCTTGGCTGTTGTCGGAGCCATCGATGAGAGTTTGCTACAGGTAAGAAAATAATTAGAGGAGACTGACATTCTAGCTACTTCAGGGGATGGGGAGCAGCGGACTTGAGAATATTTTAGAGGAAATCGAAGGGGCCACACTAATCCTGAATGAGGGAAGAGCTGGGTATCACAAATGAGACGTAAGTAAGGCGGGTGTACTTTGTGCCCACTTCAGCTGTTCTTATTCTGTAGAAATTCTAATTGCGTGCATTAGGGGCATAGGTAGCTCTGGAAGTAAATTGGGATTACCTGGGAAAACCAAGAATTAAAAAAGATGTCCCAGCGTGTGTAATGACCTCCAGTGGGCCATGGTCCACTTTTTGGTCCTGGGTCTTGGTACCAGCAGAATGGTGACACGATGGGGAGGTGGTGGGAGCAGCCCCTTCAGCGCTGTCAACACTGTGGTAACTTTGTAACCTGTCATTTCAGTGAACTTGGAATTAATCTGACAGATGGTACTTGGGCATTGCATGCTGATCGTCCTCGCTGCAGTAAACACAACCGCCGCTGCGTTCTCCGAGTCGTGCGGAAGGATGGCGAAAACAAGGGCAGGCAGTTTTATGCTTGTGCTCTACCTAGAGAAGCGCAGTGTGGATTTTTCCAAGTACGCGTAAGATTTTTTCAAGCTCGCTCTAGTATATAATTGAATACTTCCGTTATTAAAATGTAATGAATAGGGGTGCCTGGGTGTCTCAGTGGGTTAAGCCTCTGCCTTCGGCTCAGGTCATGATCTCAGGGTCCTGGGATCGAGTCTCGCATCGGGCTCTCTGCTCAGCGGGGAGCCTGCTTCCTCCTCTCTCTCTGCCTGCCTCTCTGCCTACTTGTGATCTCTGTCTATCAAATAAATAAATAAAAATCTTTAAAAAAATGTAATAAATAGTGGGGCGCCTGGGTGGCTCAGTCAGTTAAGTGTCTGACTCTTGGTTTCAGCTCAGGTCAGGATCTCAGAGTTGCAAGATCGAGCCCCGAGTCATGGCTTAAGTTTCTCTTCCTCCTTCTGCCCCCTCCTCCCAGCTTCTCCAAAAAAAGGAGTAATGAATAGCAATCTTTTTTCCAGTTTCATCTTTAAATTTTATTTCGTTTTTCACCTTTAAATTTCCAATAGCCATATTGACACTTCAGTCAAAAGCCTGAATGTTGAAGAACTTAAAATTCAAAAAGCTTCATCAAAAAAAAAGAAAAGAAAAGAAAACATAATCAAATAATAGCCATTCGATGATTCTGGTATGTCACATATGTAGCCACAAATATAGGTTTGTTGTCCTTGGTTTATAAAGATAGAAGGGTTTGAGTGATTTACCCAGGTGGCAAATAATCAAGATACAAACATGCTCTTCCTAACTTCTGATACAAAACCCTGGGCTTGTGCACTGGATAGAAGTACACAGGAAAAATAGTTAACATTCCTTAGACTTATAGTGACCTTAGTGGGTCCCATTACACAAGCTTGCATGGTAACAATGTAATTAGAGGGCAACTCCTCCCCCCACCCCTGCTTGCAGATCTGAGTGTGTCCCTGGAAATGAAGATGGGAGAGGGCACTAAAATCGGGGTCCTTCTCCTTCCTCAGGCTCACCTTCTGTGTTTCTCAGGGTGTGAGCCTCTCATACGCTGAGTGTGACTCTAATGTTGAAAGATAGGTATTTTTCCAGTCATTGCATCTGGTGTGTAACTGAAAAGAAGAAAATACCGATCTGTTTCAGTGCTGGAGTAAAAATTTGGGGGGTTGGGCTCATTGAGAGAGAAAATCTGTCTTCAGTGTGGTACCTTACTAAGGAATTTTCCAGGTTTTAATCCCTGCACAAGATGTAACCCTGCCCTCCTGAACTGACACATTTCCTCTTAAAGCAGTTTTTGTGGATGTAATGAAAAAAAAAAAAAATTTACGTAACAAGGTAATAATATCACAGCTGGCTCCCAAGCTCCCTTGAGGCTAAAATTTATAAGACTAATACAAGGGAATCTGCCTAAATTCATCCCCATAATTCTGTATTGGTTTCTTTTTTTTTCTTTTTTTTTAATATTTTATTTATTTATTTGAGAGAGAGACAGTGAGAGAGAGCATGAGCGAGGAGAAGGTCAGAGGGAGAAGCAGACTCCCCATGGAGCTGGGAGCCCAATGTGGGACTCGATCCCAGGACTCCAGGATCATGACCTGAGCTGAAGGCAGTCACTCAACCAACTGAGCCACCCAGGCGCCCTCTGTATTAGTTTCTTTCTTTGCCTAAGAGATGAAGGAAATTTAGTTTCAAGCATGTAACAAATCTTTGATCTTCATTGTTTGAACTGAAACAGACTGATAACAGAAATATGATGATGGCTTGATGGCAGGATTCTGATCGTTTTCAAACATTTTCCATAAAGAAGAAGGAACTCCTATAAGCACGCCTTCAGACAAAGAGAAACTCAGTCATGGCAGTTTTCTGCATAATTCAAGCAAATCTGTAGAGGAGATGCTTCTTACAGTCTATAAGCTTTTTTTAAGGGCCAGAACTAATGACCTGTGTCAATTTCACAATGCCAGGTTTATAGTAGCAGGGGACGTGGGGTGCATTGATGGCGTGCACCCAGGCTTAGTCTGTACATATTTCTAACCTGCTCCTAAACTTTACAATCCTTCTGTTTTCACCCTGCAGTGGGCAGATTTGTCCTTCCCACTCTGCAACCATGGCAAACGCTCCATCATGAGAACGGTGCTAAAGATTGGACCTAATAATGGAAGGAATTTTTTTGTGTGTCCTCTTGGAAAGGCAAAACAGTGCAATTTTTTCCAGTGGGCAGAAAATGGACCGGGCATAAAAATTATTCCAGGATGCTAATATTTCCTCCTTCTGTAGAATATCTGGCATTTAATTTCTTCAAACTGTATATAATGTTTAGTCCCCTTTTGTTTAATAGGAAGGTTGTAGAATATCTGTGCTTGTTTTATCGTTGTTGCAATATTTGAGAGATGTTCATTTGTTTTTAATGGCTGCCATCTTTCCATTCTATGGATGATTGTTTTACCTTGATGAAGACTGTGGGTATTTCACCAGAAGTACCATATATTCTATTTACCATGTACATATAATGCAAGCAATGACAATAAAGTATTTTTAGTGTGCTGTTGGTCTCTTGTAACTTCTTTGGGAAGGAGCGACTTTTTTTTCTTTTTTAAGGCAAAGATTATTAGTCCAGTGAAAGAGCTGAGTCTCCGATCTGTAATGAGTAATGTTCTGGGTTATCGCCACTCTTCACAGCACATGATTAAAGTACTTCTTGTTTTCTTAAATGAAATTTAAGGAAATGAAATCTCCTTTAAGGAAAAGAACATTTGCTGATTTTTATTCTATTCAATAGGCATCAGGTTCCCCGTTAGATGCTAGAGATAAGCCAAACACTTAGATAACTTCAAATGCATTTTCCTAGAAACCTGTGGGGATTCAGAATATATAAGTGACATTTAGGAACACAAGAAGTTGTCTGTAGATCTTTGCTAAAAGAGTTGATTTCAGTTTTTCTGATCTTGATTTTAATATCTGAAATTAATTATTTAAAAATAAGTCCATTTAAAAATCTTAATATGCTATTATTTTTTATTTCTCATTTTATATTTCTTCTGTGTTTTTAACCCCCTCACCGCCAAATTTAGTGCAGGTAACTGTATATTTACCAAAAGAAAAGGAAAACTTCAGTCTTACATTACTTCTGCATGTTTGTGGAAAATTCCACTCAGAGCTGGTTCAGTCTATTAAAAAGATGTTTTAGAAGAGAAAAAGGACTGCAGAGAAATGGCTTGACCCCTTTCCCATTCTGTCATGCTACAATGTCCACGCACAGCTCTTGGAGTCACCAGCATATGAAATTCTCTGCAAGGCCAGAGCATATACTATGGTCTTACCTGCATTTGAACTCTACATTGAAGAGACAGACTTGGAACCAATCCAAGATCAGTGATCCCAACCCAAAAAGCTCTACAGGACAATGACTACAAGGCAGACCCGGACTGGGCTGGACCACGGGTAAGGTTCACTGACCTGGTGTGAAGTGCCCAGGTGTGCATTCAGAACGGAACTGCAGACTTCTTGTGCCCTGGGGACGGAAAAGCCCATCTCTAATGGGGCTTCCGTAAATGAGCCAAGTAACACCAAGGAAATAGAGGCAAACAAAATGCTATCAATTTTAGCATGGTACGTATAGATACTTACCTGGTAAGAAACACGCAGGATTTGTACGAAGGAAATTTTCCTGAGGAGCATCAAAGAACCGGATGGACAGGCCAGACAGGATCTTGTTGAGAAAGAATGGGTGTTTAGAAAATGACATTCATTCAGACCTACTTTGGAGTTTCAACTGCATCTCCCTTCAAAACCCCAAGGAGGTTTCTGTTTCCAGAGTGGGGCAGGCTCTAACTTGACCCAACTCTAGTTTCTGGGCAACCGGATAACAGGTTCTGCACACACTCAACCACCATCCTGGCAAGTGAACCACAGCTGACAGATTCTGGAGAGGTGGAAGGTTTGGGAGGCGAGACCAGCTGGAGGTAACTTGCCATGCACTACAGCTTTAGTCCTAAGGGCAGAACAAAGCCAGTACCAAGTGGAGCTGGCCAAAGTCTGCCAGAAAAGGGGCCCGAAGAGGCCACTGGAAAGGGGGAAATAGAGATCCCAGAGGGGGAGACCCAAGTTCTGTGCTTAAACTGCCCTTGTCCTCGCCTGACCCCTGAGTCATCCCAGCCACGTGCGGGGACAGACTGCACACAGAGCAGCTAAGGACAAAAGGACCCAACTTGCCTGGCAGGATTTGCAGTTTGAATCCAACCCAGTTAATTGCCGACAGAGACAAAAACAGAAACACTCTCCAGAGGAATATCCCCAATGCAGACCCACCTGCATGTGATAGTCAGGATTCTGTCCAAATTATGCAACATAAGAGGAACCAGGATAATGTGACCTAGTTTCAGGGAAAAGACAAACAACGGAGACTGACTCCAAGATGATCGAGACATGGGAATTAGCACACCAGGGTTTTAAAGCAGCTGTTCAAATGGTGCCCATTGAGGACCATGGCAAAGGAATGCGATGCCAGCCTGAGATGCAAATCACTAAGAAGCAATACAGAGGGACGCCTGGGTGGCTCAGTTGGTTAAGCAGCTGCCTTCGGCTCAGGTCATGATCCCAGCATCCTGGGATCGAGTCCCACATCGGGCTCCTTGCTTGGCAGGGAGCCTGCTTCTCCCTCTGCCTCTGCCTGCCTCTCTGTCTGCCTGTGCTCGCTCTCTCTCTCTCTAACAAATAAATAAATAAAATCTTAAAAAAAAAAAAGAAGCAATACAGAAAACCTGAAAAGGCAAATATCTGAATAAATATGAACTATTTCCTATTTTCTCTTAGTTTCTTTACAACACATGGGACTGTTGAAAGCAAGATGATGTAACATGTGATGAGACGCACAATGCATGCGGGCATGCTATGATGACTGCAGCATAAGGATGGAGAGGTCAAAGGAGAAGATTCCAGGTTTCTACATCTTAGGCGAAGTGGTACCCTTTTATCTCAGTTGACGGAGGTTAAGTACGTAGACGTAAGACCTACTCCTTTTCAACCACCCTTTCTTCCAACATTTTCTCAGTCCCACACACTGCCCCCCTCCTTCTGAGATGCCACAGGCACAAATATTGGGTCTTCCGATTGCCGTGGTCCCTGAGTCAGGCATGGCCACCAGAGAGACCCCCCAGCAAGCTTGTTTATGTCGGTGACTCTGCTTCTCAGTCCTGTAATTTCCAGCCTGGTTCTTTTGCATAACGTCTGTTTGCTGAGATCTTCCATTTTTCAAGTTGGTTTCAAGAGAACTTAGAGTTGATCTTGGAAGCACTTCGAAAAAAAATCCAAATCCAAACATCTCTTCCATCTTGTTAATCACCACCGGTGCAGCATCTTTTCTTCTTTCCATCCTGGCTTTCCTAGTTTGGGGCACGGCGGATGATCTTTTATTTTATTCTGGATATTTCATTACGATGTTAGGAAACTCTCCAGCCTATTCAGGTCTTTTGCTTTAGCACGTTGTTGTTCCACTTAGATTGATGTGTAGGTTGTGATGTAAATTGTGGGCTTTGGGCCCAGGGACAGTGGCGGTCACAGTGCCCTGGTCATGTGGTTCTGCTTGGCTTCCTTTTGCTCTTGCTGAGGTTCCTGCTCGGTGCTTCTCTGCTGTCTTAGGCAAAGAGATGACTCGCCAGGCTGCCAGGTGCTTCTAGGCCACCTTCTGCGGGGCGTGGTGGGGGTGGTGGTGAGGGCAGAAGCCATCACCCCTCTGTCTCCTGATGCTTCCAGCTGGAGGGAAACAGGTATGGATCTTGTCCCACTTGGACAACATGGACACCCACAGCCATGGGACCAGGACCTGGCCTCAGCCTTTCAGAGGCTGCTGTTCAATACTGCTCTGCATTTCCAGGACTCGCTATGTGGTCCACTGCTGTTCAGCTCTTTGGAATTAATCTGCTTGTTTCTTGGTACTTCAGACCCGTATCACATGAGTATGAAGGATTTCGGGGATAGGGGTCGATGGAGAATGAGGTAGGAGGTACAGTGAGGAAGATGGTGTAAAGAGCCCCTGTTTCCTGGGCCTTCCTTTTGGGACAGCGGCTGTCATTTCCCTGAAGCATTTCATTAAATGCTTTTGACCACCCAGGAAATAGACTTTATTATTGCTGTTGTTTCTTCTCATTTTCCAGTTTAGGTAACCTGGTTCCTGTAGGTTCAGTGGGAGAGGCATCCATGTCGCACAGGCTGTGGCTTGAATGAGGTCTGTGGTGTGTGAAAGTCCATACTGAAGTAAGCTGTTCTCCTTTCTGTGTATTAAAGTGCTGCTTTCAGAATAGCACAGAGACCTAACAGGCAAAAGAAAATAATTGTGGTACGATAATGGGCAATGTTAAAATGCCCATTAATTTGTTTCTAAATTTCCACTACCTTCTGTTGTTTTTATTTATTTAATTTCTATTCATTTTTTTAATCCATTATTTTCAGACACTTTCTAAAGGCACCTGTCATCACGTATTCCAGGCGCCATCATTAGCAAGTTGGTGTGTGAAAGGAAAGAAGAAATGTTCTAATGAGTTTCCCAAGAGACATAACCTCTTTTTTTCTTGCTGTGTTTTCTGGAGCTAATACTACGGTGTGTCTCCTGTTAAGTAACTTGTTCTATCTGCATTTCCTGATGTTCCCTCTTGAAGGGATTTTATATAAGTCTTCTTTGTTCTCCACAGAATCTTGCCCAGCATTGTGCCTTGCACACAATAGAAACTTGGTAACCATCTGTTGGATTTCATTGATAAAAGTTTAATATAATGTCAGTCTACTGACCATTTTTTAACCTTGTTACCACTACTCAAACATGAATGCACTTAAATCTCATTGAAGAGAGTGCTGCTGGTATATTATAAAAGATAAATCCCTGTGTCCAAAAGCTGTTAAGTCTTTCTAGTAATTTAAATGAAAGTCCCATTCTCTCTCTCTCTCTCTCTCTCTCTTTTTTTTTTTTTGCATTCCGTAGATATTTGCTTACAAATGGACAGGCCAAAACTAATCAGATCAAAGGGTATGCAATCATTGAAAAGGAAAAAAAAAAAAGAAGAAGAAGAAGAAGAAGAATGCTGCCTTACTGCTAAACTGTATTTAATAACATAGAAATGAAAACATGTACCTACAACTCCCGGTGCCCATGAGTTTGAACCTCTTCATTTTATAGGAAACTGGTTTGAATAACTTCTCAGTTTTGAATTCATTTAATCTCCATCAAGCACCTACTGTGTGAAAAAAAATCAGTATTGCATAGGTTTAAAGAAGAGGTTGGCAGTCTCTGAGGTAGGAAATCATAAGGGATACCGGCCCTATAAGCAAGGGGCAGAAAGAACAGGGAAGGAGAGCTCCCTCACATCTGATTCATGAGCTAGAAGAGCTTCCTGAGAGAGACAGCAGTTTGAGTTCCACCCTGCTGAAGATCTGCATGTGTGGAAGGGCATTGCAGGCAGCGAGCATAGCAGATGCAACGATATCTAAGAGCATCAGCGCAGGGGATGTGTGGGGAACAGCAAATAGTCCAGGTGGCTTGAATGGTGCATCTTAAGGACAGGTATGCACAGGAAGAAAAGTCTTTGTAAAGGAAGACTTAATTCCAGTTCACCACTACAAGATGGGTCAGTCCTTTGTTCTGAGGATAAATAAGTGTCCCCCGCAGGAGCCTAGGGGCAGAGAGTGAGCCAGTGCACCCCGGGACCCGTGCTGGACCACCGATGCAAACACAGGGCTTTCTGAACAAATGAGAAGAAGGCCTCTATCCTGCCCCCATTGCCGGGAACTGAATGTCTAGTCTTTAATTACGCAGATTCTGGAATAAGATTGAGTTCTTAAGACTGCTAGTTCAAAAACCTGCCCTATCGCTTACCTTGACCTTGACCATGTGACCCTGAGCATCTTTGTTAAGTTTTGCCTACTGAGAACGGAGTCCCAGTTAACTCCTCAGTGAAATCATGGTAACGTACCACCTCACAGCACCGTTTTGAGGATAAAGAACTGTATCCATTTAATGGGCTTGCACAGCACTTGGGGGTTAAAAAACTCCATTTCCTCTCATTATCTTTATGATTACTACTCTTAACTACTACGGCTACAACTGCTGTGGGAGGTTTCAGGAAAGCACGGACGGTGCCAGTAGTCAGGCAGGATTTGAATTTCACCAGAGAGAGCCTTTCGCGAGTACCTGAGGAAGTGCATGTTGAGTCTGGGGAACAGAGCCCAGAACTTTGAAAAAGGAAGGTCTGAGGAAGGAAATGCTGGGGTGATTATGTTTCCAGGGATACCTCAAGAATTTAGAAATAGAAAACATGAAAGAACCACCAAGAACCTTAATTCGTGATGGAAAGCCAAAGTTTCAGAGAAATCCAGGTACATGTTATATTCTAAATGGAAATCCTATAAATCCAATAAGGAATATAAATTCCTATCTCTACAATTCTAGTTCTAGTCTCTCCTTGTTTCTTTGACAGCAGAAGAGACGTGGCTTTGGGGGCTCCTGGGTGGCTCTGCCTTCCAGCTCAGGTCATGATCTCAGGGTCCTGGGATCGAGCTCCAAATCGGGCTCCCTGATCAGCATAGAGTCTGCTTCTCCCTCTCCTTCTGCTCCTTCCCCGTTCATTTTCTCTCTCTTTCTAATAAAAAAAATAAAATCTTGAAAAGAGAGAGAGACACAGCTTTAATTTCATGAAAGCACTATGTGTACAGTGTTTCTGGGAAAGCAGGTTACAGGATTGTACCGCGTCACCCAGAGCGATGGACCCAAACAATCCACAGGGTCCCCTTCTTTGAAGTCTGCTTTAAAAGGGGTCCATGCATGCTAACAAGGCCTGGAACAGGCAGAGGACGGAAGGACCCCATTCTTGGAAGTTGCAGAAGGGAAGCCGAGAGTTTGGGGGTTGGGACACTTTCTACTTACTGTCTGGATCCTACTGGCTCCTCTAATCACAGAGTAGCGAGAGAGGGAAAAGACAGGAACTTTAAAGGAGATGAAGAAATGAAACCCCGATGATAGAAGGAAGAAATAGAGCTCGTGAACAGCAAGGGAAAGAGACGCCAAAAAGGTCTTTATGGACACTTTGCCTCCATTGCTGGCAATCAGAAACACAAATATATGGAGAGAGTCGACAAAGGAACAACCTTCTAAATTTTTAAAACTACACACTCGCATTTTGGACGAAGCGCTATCATAAAATGCAAAACTGCCAAGCAAATGAGTAGGATCATTACAATTCCTCATCCACCTCGGGCGTTAACACCTCTGCGCGGCTCGGACCGGCCGCGTGCGTCGGCATCTTGGCTCACATGTGAATAAATACTTGTCTGCTTTTAATATGCATATATTTTTCTCATTATTGTGTTATTACATTCAGCTTGTTTGGCTGCATTTAAAGAGAATTTATTTTGCTGTCAATGGCAGAAAACAATTTAGGAAGCCGAACAGAGCAGGAAGAATGTGAAATCTAAGCATTTGAGTTGGTTATTGACTCATTAGTTTAATAATGTGTGTTCTCCAAACTTGAATAATTTAAATGCATTAGAAATGATACAGCATTAAAAAGTGCATTCTTAAAATGGTAAACACTGGATCTAGGATCTGAGTTTGTAGTTATTACTTATTTAAAATAAACAAGCCAATTCCATTGAGATATGGTCTCATTTTCAGGAATGGTCTATTAAGCAGGCAGCAGTGAGCACAACAATTAACCATATCAGCGCATTAAAGCCTAATGTCTAAACTCAACATAGCAGCAAACACACATCCTACCCTGGCCTATTAAGTAATCAGAAATGATTGCAGATAATTAGCTCATGAACAGCTGCATAAACTCAAGTATTCCATTTTTTATCAGACATGGAGACTTCAAGGGGAAGGGAGGTTTATCAGCTCTGTCCTGAACTGGTGGGAGTAACACCGTGAAACGAAATTAGGGATGGGATTCTAACATTCAATGGCATACAGCCATTTTACATTTTCTTTTGCTAGTCCTCCTTATGTTCACAGGAATAAAGTTCCATAAGTGAAAAATACAGAAATAAGGATATTACCAGTGACCAGAAAGTGCTTATGAAATAGGATGACAGAGAAATCCACTAGAAAAATCCTGTAATATATATCATTCATATGTGTTTATATTTTTGGATCAGATTTGATTTGCATATTCCATATATCCCTTCTGGATGAGATTATTTTCAGATGTATACCTCAATGATGATATCTTTACAGTAAATATGTAGTTGCATTTGAATTAATAAATATACTTGATAAGCATTTCTTTCTTAAATTAGTATCCTTTTTTGTCTTTTTTTATTTTTTAACTAAAGAAAACATGCTGAACAGAACGTGATAACTATCTTTAGAAATCTGAGGCACTGATGTGACAAAAAAAGAATTGTGTTTTTTCATACGGGTCCAGAAAAACAGAACTAAGAAACATGAGATTATAGGTTTAATTGGACAAAAATTCCAAAATTAGAGTTCTTAAAACTGAACTGGGTACGGTGTGAGATGGTTAGGTCCCTTCCAGATGTCATCAAATAAATTCAGTGACTGACCTCCATCAAGGGCAGATGTGGTTAGAAAGGACTTCAGGTTCCACCAAAGTCTTTTTCCAGTTGTAAAATCCTAGGAGTTAAACTTCTAAAGGAATGGTTTGGCACACAGTGAATCATCATTGATGGTACTAAACTTTTGGATGGCACTTTCTGAATATTTGCATTGAAGATTTGTATCGTGTCAAATCATGTTTAGTACGTTTATTATTGTTTCTTGACAGAAGTTAGTTTTCATTTTATTTATAGGTCTACCAAGGATAAGGTAGATACATAGATAGATAGAGGGTAATAAGCAAAATTTAAAACCATGAATTTCACTCACAGGAAATAGTTGTATTGTATGTATTTTATATTTGTTTTCTCTGGTTGTCCTCATTTTTGTAATATTTCAACAAATATTTAAGGAGCTGTTGCTGGGACCAAGTTGTTTCAAGTCTTGGGGGAAAGTAAGCATTCAAAGCACCAATTGCAGTTAGATCCAATATAACAAGAGCTGTCATACGGAAACAGAGAGGACAGAGAGCTCCTATGGCAACCTGAGGGACACCAGGAAGGCTTCCTGTAGGAGGAAACACTGGAGGTGAGGAGTTGGCCTTCCACAAGCAATTAGAGATTGGGAAGAGCCCGCAGGCACAGAAGTTTGTGTATGAGGTGTTGGGCATGGAGAGAGGCTGTTTATTGTATTAGACCCATGGAAGATAGCTAGAGCCTAAATCAGCCAACCTGGGCTGCAGTCATTATTTTCATGTCTTTGATTCGTTGCAGATTGTTGGTTACTCTCATGCAAACTTCCCGGAGTCGGTCTACTATAAATGCTAGCCATTTCTGGGAGCTGGACCAGGAAACCTAATAAAAATGTAGGCCCGTCACATCAGCATCACCCCAAAGTTTGGGAGACTTTCCAGGAGTAGGGCCAGAGATATTTGCCATAGGAAGCCCTCAGGGAACGCTTGTGTAAGCTCCAGTCTGTGAGGCTCTCTTCTGGAATGCAGTATTTGTTTCAGAAAATGTTTCAATCCACTATCCTAAGAACAGCATGTAATGCTTCTTTTTTTAAATGTGCTGTAATAATGACTCATTTTGAAATGGAATGGGAATGTGAGGTTGAGGAAAGAGCCACGGATGGTCAGGTGACCTGGTTTCTAGTGCCGGTCCTGCACGACCTAATAAAAATAATCGCTGCTAAATAATGTGCATAATGTGCAGCCTGCCGAGAGACGAGAGACGGAACGGCTCTTGGACCTCAGAGTCTTCGGACATAAAACAAGGAGGCAGTGCTGGAAGAATTCTGACATCCCTTTCCAAGTCTAAAACACTGTGGCTCTGAAGGTTTCAATGTCAATTATTTGCATAATTAAGTAACATAATTACACCAGTCTCTTTGCTGATGCCCTTCCATCGTTCTTCCTGCTTCTAGTGTCTTTTGCGAGCCCTCTGGTCCTTGCTCTGCTGGGTTTCCTGGCCGTCACTTTGGTCCTGCTTTTCTCTCTGTCTTCCCTCTTTGGGTCAGTGGTTGATTCAGTGACAGGATTGTTGAAAATGAGATACTCTTCCTTTTATACATTTAACTCTCATGAAGACTCCTTGATTAAAACTCCCCAATCGACTTTTAGATGAAAACAAAACAAATATCACTCATCTCAGAGTGTGAAACATCCTCTCTTGAATGTCGATGGAACAATTCACAGGGAATGGAAATGAAGAAGAAAACAGACATTCACTGAAGTCAAGTTTTCAGAAGCTAAGAGACCCAGGGAAAATAGCTTAACTGTTCTGTTTGTGCACAGTGCCTTAGAATGTTTTTCCTTCCCTCCCTTCCTCTCCCCTACCCCTTCCTTCTCATTTTAAAATTTAAAAAGTTTTAAATTTAATTTAAAATTAAAAACTTTTTAAATTTCCTGCAGACTTTCTTTGGGTTGAATTGCTTTGTCACCAGATCTTGTGTATGTTAAACTCGGGTAAATTTCCAAAAGGCAAGAGTTGGTAAAAACCCTCCCTAACATTAAGTCTGACACCCTAAACAAATGATTTCTGAATCAAAGCTTAAGGAATACATAAAGAATCCAATGCTTACTGCCTTATAATCTTCGCCACAGTCAGTACATCCGTTTTCTTTACAGTCCTTGGAGCTTCTTTCCAAAATGTTACCTGCATTTTTGCAAGAAGATACAATGTTTCGACTTGCCTATTTGCTGCTTCATCAGCTCCTGCTGCCTTTCCGGTTCTGATCTGTGACTGGGGAGCTCGCATATGCCTGCACCTCCCTTCTCTTACACAGAGCGGCGTTTGAGCACTCCATAGTTTATGTCCTGGCACTCCACACCTCACACGTTCCTGGGTAATGCAGCTTCTGCCTGAGTGCCCTTGAGATCCACTTAGAGCATGTGCATGGTTGATCTAAAACTTTTCAATAGCCCTTCTCTGCCTCGGATAGGAAATTACAGGGGAGAGCTCTATTTGCCCATCACTTTGCAATCATTCTACCTTTATGCCTTATGGTCTTGCATCCCCAAATCGGTCTAACGGCCGTAGCCGATCGTCTGGTGCTTTGCAGTGTGGGGCTGCAGTCATATCACGTTTCCAGCAAGCGTTCTCATTTTGTTTCCAGAGCAAACGTAGATAATGTTGATCCATGGTCAACTCCAGTGGGGTAAAATCTCCCCGGCTCTTACCAGGTCCTAAAATATCCGGGTAGTTCATTTCTAAATAGTAGATCATCTCTGGAATGTGGATTGCTAGGTAAGCCTCCCCTGGTGCCCCTGTCAGGAGAATATCAGCAGTAGTCTTCCCAGTCTCCGTGTGGGTAATTGTTTTGTCACAGATCATTTCTGAACTACTTATTGTCACCTGCTCTGTTCACAGGGTTAGTCTAATCCTACGCCCCAACGTGTATTTATTCTTGTCTTTTTCATCTCTTTTCCCTTTATAAGATGTGCCTGAATCCACCAAAGGGATCCTCATGAAAGGGATCTCCAAACCTCCGATCAGCTCAGAGGTCTCTGTAATGTGCTCCCATTCAAGTAAATTCTGTGTTTTCTTCCTAGAAATAGTCACAATGATAACACAATAATTTATCATCTAACTAGTTGTTTGATATCCGTCTTCCTTCTTACAATGGATGTCCCATGCGGGCAAGGGTGTTCTGGTTGGACACTGACCCCCCAGCTCCTAGGCCAGTGGCTTGGGTACAGCAGCTGTTTCATAAATGGTGGGGGAGTGAACGGTATCCAATTACTTTATTAATTTTACTGACTGTTCTTTGGCGATTACTGTAATTCTAAAAATGCAGTCCTTTGGCCTCAAAACCGATAAGGAGTGCCGCTTTGCTGACAAGTGCACTCTCTCCTTGTAGGCAAATGGACCTGTGACTAAGCCTTCAGAATCCAAATTACCATGGAAACAGCCTTGAGGCCTACCTGTTTGCTGAGCTTCCCACGCTGGAGGGAGCCGGAGGCCCAGACAAGGTCCCGGGTCCTCCGCTCCCCAGTTCCTCCCAGCAGCCCTTCCTTCAGGTGGGTTGCAATACAATTGATTGTGATTAGAGTACTTAATCTATTCACTATAACTGATTAAGTTACTGCTTGATTGCGTTATGGCTTCATCCATTTACTTTGATTAGATTGTTGCTGGAAATATATGGATACAATCAAGCATCTGCTATTGTCAAATTCCTCAGGGTGTTTCTAAATTTCTCCACATAATCTTTTTGGCTACTCCTTAGGGTGCGTCATTTCTACAGATAACTAATCTCATCCATTATGTTTTGAATCTCCCTGATTTTATTCTTCAAGGGCAACTTTATCTCAAACTCCCGAGGTGACTTTCCCTGTCCTCTTTGGTCCTAACCACACCCAAACTCCTGGGGCTTCTGGGAGCAGCAAACCAAGGCTCTACACCCTCTTCCTTTTCTACATACTGTTCCCTGTCTCTGAGGACTGGTGGCAGAGACTTACTCCTATGTGACCTTGCAGAGAGTAAGAGAGCTTTTCATGAATTTTTTTACCGGGGGCCTGGGATGGAAGTTCATGTCATTGTCTTCCAGATACTAGAGGAGGAGACAGGCAGAAGCACAGTGTGTTAAAAATAATAGTCATAAAAAGCTTCTGATGGCTCAGTGTTACACGTTCTTGGAAGACACAACTTGGTTCCTATCCAACGACTTCCATTCGGGTCCTTTTCGCGAGGCACAATGAAGTCAGACGAAAAGTTCTAGCCAGGCTGCCGGGCACCTTTCTTGGCTCTGGGAACTGCAGGTCAAAGACAGGAGGGCTCAGCAGAATACCGTTGGGAGCTATCCGGCTCTTTGTTCTGGAAGGAGGACAAAGAACAGTGGAGTGGGCTGTGCTCATTTATATGTTTGACTTTCCAGAAATTTCTTCTTTAGAAGAACAATGAAAAGACTTCTCTTGGTATTCAGGGAAACCAAATATCAGAGGCTTTCCTGTGGCTCCTCTAGAAACATTAGAGTGTGGCTAGCCATTGTCTAAGGATTTTTCTCCCAAAAGATTCATTGGAGTGTGAAGGGTCTCATGGTAAAAGTTAGTGACTGAAATTCTTTCAGTCTGTGAATAATGAGTGTGTTGGCTTTATATTCCTTGTATACTGTTGAATTATTTTGCTGCTTGGGAGTCCCAGTTTTCCAGAATTTCTGGTACCTTCCATTTGTGCAGTGAGGTCCACCCTTAGGTTCTATCTCCAGGCCTACTTCTAATTGCTTTCAAGAGACAAGAGGTACATATTTACAAAGTTTAATGTACACAAAATGCATTTTTGTTTTATTTCTTCAAATATCCCTAACCTACAGGAAATGTAATCTCTTGATATAGAGCCCAAAGAACTTGAAAGAGAAAAACAAAAGTACAAATAACTGTTTTATGAATTTTCAAAAATAACTTTTTTGTTATAGAATATCACCATTCCCCAAAGGCTTCAAGTTATTCTCTTGATCAAAATGAGTTGGTTGTGCATCTCAGAGGTTGAATAAAGTTTTAACATACCTTTAGATACCTCACTGACAGATCTAATAACCTCTGCATGCTGAACCCAGGTATCTAGCAGTCAACGGAACACTGTAGGTACAAAATGTGCTTTTGAGGAGTTAAAATGTTAAGTCCCTAAATCCAGGCAGCACCAAGTTACTACAACTTGCTTTCAGGATGGACTCCTAACACCCTAAGGGTGAGGATCCCATCCCGAACCTATTTCGTTTTGTACCTTATTTTCCTAAAATCAGTTGTCTGGTATTCCAGACCTCAGAAGACAAACGCAGAAAAATGGGAGGGAGGGAGGAAGGGAGGAGGTTGCTTATTGGTATCCACACTGATAAAAGCAAGAAAACACAAAAGCTGGAAACTACAGAGAGCAGAGGTCAGGGATTCGAAATGTAAGGGGCCTTCCTGTCTCTTCCAGTGTTAGAGTCAGACCTTTGTTATGCCATAGAATAGTAATTTCTGTTCGCAATGTTACTCCAGGGTAACAACTCAGTAACAATTAATGGTAGATGCCTATATACAGTATACCAATTCTGTATACACTTTCCAATACATCTTTCTGGCACAGACTCAAGAGTTCAGCGGCTTTATGTTGAGTGATAGAGTGAGATAAACTTCACAGAAACAATGAAATTAGGTACATTGTAGTGTGATTTTTTTTTTAATGGGACTATTTCAAAAGAAGGGTATGAGAAAGTTAAAAAGATATCAAGAATAAAGCAAGTGAGCTGGTGACTGAGAGTTTAGAAAAAAAATGGATGAAGAAGCCATCAGAGATTATAGGAAAAGGTCAAGAATGTAGAGCTTTGAAAAATGCAGAGGTAACACAGTGTAGCAGCAGAAACGTGAATCTTCTGAAACTCACAGATTAAAGATTTAAGAAGGCTATAAATGAGCTAGAGGTAGTATTTGATATAGAAAATGATTAAAATATAAATGAGAGTCCCAGCACAGGCACGCCTCCAGTGAGGGAATATATTAGAAATGCTCAGGAGTGGATGGAAGGTGGGAAGACAGAGGAGAAAATGGCAAGTTCAAGTCAAGGATAACTTAACTATTTGGGGTCTTGGGAGCAATACAAAATGAGAAAATTTGGAGGAAAAAAGAACAAAATCAAATTACCGTCTAACATAACTAGAAGGTAGACTGCATTCTTTCAAGAATGAAGAATGGATTGACATAAAAGTTCAGAAAGGAAACAGACTCAAACTAATGGAAAGAAGAGGTAGATAGACTAGGTTTGAGACCAGGACACTTGTTAAATATGTCATCAGAATAACACTGGGAAATTCAAATTCAGGCCTCATTGCCCCCTACGAAGAAAGTCTTTTGTGAACTAAGAATGAGAACTATTTTAAAAATTATGGGAAAATGCACCAACAAAGATGGTTCAGCTTTGGCAAGAAGGACATGCATAATGCACCCAAGTTCACTTCCCATTAAAGTATCTGGGACTCGGCTTCTAATAATTATTCTTCCACTGATCTTCTAATCAAAGTGTGCTCACGAAAGGGAGTGATACTTCAGGACCTCGACAAAATTACGAGACTATATCACTATCATTTTTGACTTAGCAATTAGAATTATTTTTCCAGATCTTCTTCTTAATTATGAAAATGGAAGTCATCGTACTTGGTGCTCTACAATAAATATTCAAGCGACTAACGCTGTAGAATATAACCTGGCCATTTAAACGACTTTTGCAACAGCATAATGCTTGAGACGTGCTTATTAACTGAAAACTTGAAATATTTTCAAGTAAAATATTTAAAGAAAAGGTGTCTTTAGATGAAATCAAAGCAAGACCTAACTGAGAAGGGTGGCTCCTTCACCTTCCCCTTCTCACAGAAATACCTTCAAAATAACACTTGACTCTGTTTCATTGTATAAATAGCACACCTGGGTATAATGCTATGTGTGACATGAGGAGGGAAGAGCCCCACGTAATTAGTCACTGGATTGCTTCTCGTCATGATGAGAATCATAGCTGTAGTGCATTCTATCATTGTAACTCTGTTATTTTATGATGCCTAGGTTTTTTATTAGATCATGGTGCTTTCGTGTGCAACATTATTCTAAGAAACATAAGTGAGCAAATTAAAGTGGTGAGGTGAACGTTTTAAAATATGACTTCTGGGGTCCCTGGCTGGCTCAGTCAGTAAAGCATATGACTCTTGATCATGAGGTTGTAAGTTCAAGCCCCACGTGGGGCGTAGAGATTAATTAAAAATAAAATCTTAAAAACAAAGTATGGGTTTTTTTCCTCCAAAGAGATAATAAATTATAAATATCTTCCAATACATTAATATCTTCATGGTGTTCATTTTACTGGCTTAGAATTTATGGAGAAGGACTATGGCACAAGAAAACACGGACTCTTTCAAAATTCATTTAAATTTTGTCTTTGTTATTGAAGGGAGATGTGGCTGATGCGATCATTCTCCTTAGTTAAAAGAAAACAAGGAATGTGGCGCCTGGGTGGCTCAGTGGGTTAAAGCCTCTGCCTTCGGCTCAGGGTTCTGGGATCGAGCCCCACATCAGACTCTCTGCTCAGCGGGGAGCCTGCTTCCTCCTCTTTCTCTGCCTGCCTCTCTGCCTACTTGTGATCTCTCTGTCAAATAAATTTTTAAAATCTTAAAAAAAAAAAAGAAAACAAGGAAGCCAAACATAATTTTTCAGGAAGCTACCCTGTAAGCATTCTGGACCTTGGAGACATAATTCTGGCCAATCTCACAAAATATCAGGCACAGTTCTTGACTCCTCGGGGAAGGTAACAATCCCACCTCTATACTGTACCTGGGCGGAAAGGAGATCCATTAGGGTCCCCATAGGAAGGGCATTGTACAGATGTGATACTGATTTAAATAGCATGGTTTTGACAAAAGAGGAGCTAGGTCAACAGAACCCTAGACTCACATCGAGCCTGTTCAGGACTCTGAATCGCACACTTTTCTCTGAAGTGAAGCATGCACATTGCAGCCTGCAGGCAGCTGCTTGGGGTCCGCCGGGTTCCGTAGGGTTCCGTAGGGTTCAGTATCACATCGTTTGCCAGCACTGAGAGTGGCAAGCTGTGATCCCAAAGTCCAGTCCCAAAGCATTCTCTTTTAAAAACTGTCGTAACCGTGGCTCCGCATTCCTGTGGGCTGCCTCTGTCTTTGAGGGGCTCGCTTGCCTTTGTCCTGGCCCCATTCCTGCTCTAACATTTCACCAACTCTCGGCCCTTCATCTTTGTACGTTGTGGGGGCAGCTGCCTGGCAATGCATCTGGGTTTGAAGCCCACTCTGAGAGCCTGGAGGGCTAATCCCTTCATCTCTTATCTCCCCAAATACCATCCTTGACGCCTGGGGTAGCCTCAGACGAGTCTCTGCCCTCCGGGGTATGTCTTTCCGCTGTCCGTTTCCGGACTGGCTGTCTCTTCGTTCAGCCTCTTTTTCGTTAATGTGTTTTCTGTGTTGAACATCTTCATAGACGTGAGCTCCTCTTAGTTTAACATTTCATTTATTCCCTCTTTAATTTGACCCAGTCCCAGAGTTTTCATGTGTATTTAGATTTTGTTCCAAAGTCTATGTTTTTCTTCCCCAAAAATGTTAAATTGCTTTTCCCTAACCATTTGTGATGTAACTTGCGTGTGCTGCTTCGAGATGTCGTGCTCTTTGTTCTTTCTTATACTTCATCTAGTGTCCTAAACACACTTATTTTAATGCAACGTTCCAAGTGTTCTGTTACTTTCATTTTTTTTTCTGGTGTGAATTAATCTCCTGATTGTTTTGTTTTTTAGCTTACTGGTTGTCTTTCCAAGCTTTACCTTTTTCCTCACATTTTTGCAATTTTGACTTGCATGCTCACCCTGAATGCTGGCTTATTCTTTTGTTCCCTTTATCTCTCCTTCCTCCTCCTCCTCCTTCTTTTCCTTTTCTCCCCTTCCCTCCCTTCCCCACACCCCCTCCCCCCTCCCAGCTCGCACTCTGTGTCTGCGTTCCAGATCCGATCCGTGGCAATGATGATCTCGTGTGGGGCTTGGTGAGACCTGACAGTGTTCATTCTGAAATGCACTGTCACTGTGCCTGAAGCAGAGGGGTTGTCCCTATGAGAGTGTGTCACACACCCTCTTAGCTGGAGATTTTCCTCTACCTCTGCCCTCACTCCCTAAGCGGCCTCCACCATTTGTCTCGCTTGCCTGCATCCAGGTCTTTGAATCTATAGACTCCCACAGCCCCAACCAAGAAAACCTGCTCTGTCTCCAGCTTCTGCCCTAAACGTTTCATTTACCTTTGGTCTTAGCTACAACTTTGATTCTCCCCCTAATTCATTGAGATCCCCTTCCTTATTTCACTTGTCAGCAACTTGCAGATTAGATGCTTAAAACAGCCTGAGAATGCTGGACATACCCCTTAGAAAGCCCTAGAAATGCTGGATAATGTAAGAAATGTATTTTTAAATGATTTGCTGAGTTTGTAAAAACCCAGTGACCAAACTCAGAATGAGTAGAGAAGGCAGAGGGATTAAGCAGATCCCAAAAGCCTGAGGAATTTTTGGGATCTTTAACTTTTAACCTAGATAATTGGATTCAAAGGCTGACCAAGGGACAAAAATTTGTAGAAGTGAAAATATGACTAATAAAATGTAAAATGTGATATATAAGCTCAATAGCATGATAGATGGGGCTGAAGGGGGGATGACAAACTGGATACCCATCAAAAGAAATCACTCAAAATACAGCACAGACATTCATTATGGCCACAGTGTATGGAAAATATGGAATAAAGTTTGAGACATTCAAGGTAGACAAAACATGAAAGACATTGCCAAGTTATAGAATGCTGTTGATAATAACCTGCAATCCCATTTAGAAATGTTTCGATATGGGGCGCCTGGGTGGCTCAGTGGCTTAAGCCCCTGCCTTCGGCTTGGGTCATGATCCCAGGGTCCTGGGATAGGCCAGCATGGGGCTCTCTGCTCAGCGGGGAGCCTGCTTCCCCCCCCACTGCCTGCTGCTCTGCCTGCTTGTGATCTCTCTCTCTGTCAAGTAAATAAATAAAATCTTAAAAAAAAAAAGAAATGTTTCGATGTGAAAAAAGTTAAACTTAGTATTTTGTCAGTTGACAAAATAAATCAATATATATATATAGAGAGAGAGAAAATGGCAGAGAATAAATATTTTGAAAAGTGATGAGGATTTCAGATATATGTTGAAAGATATGAATCATTAGATTTAGCAGCACAGTGAATTCCAAACAGAATAAATAAATAAAAATAAACTCATATATACACACATTATTTGGACAATTAGCGACATGAAGATAAAAAGATGTGGGAAATATTCAGACAAAACAGACTCCCTACAAAAAACAGGAAATTTATTTGTAGGGATGACTCTCAACACAACCCACTATAGCCAGAAGACGGTGTAAATAACTCCTCTAAGTTCAGAGAGGAAATAACTATGAATTAACAATTGTGTGCCTAATAAAATTAACTTTCAAGAATGAGAACGAAATTGAAGACATTTTCAGACAAAATCTGAGAGAGGTATTGAACATAGATCTTCATCAAAGGGATATTTTATCTCCTTTGTTTTTATATTTATTTACTTATTTATTTATTTGAGAGAGAGAGAGCATGAGATGGGGTGGAGGGCAGAGGGAGAGGGAGAATCTCGAGTAGACTCTGGGCTGAGCCCAGAGCCTGATGCGGAGCTCAAAATCACAACCCTGAGATCATGAGTCAGATGTTTAACTGACTGAGCCATCCAGGCACCCCAAATATATTACATATTTTTAGAAATAGAGTCTGCGTTCCAGTCTTGATTTCAGCTCAGGTGATGATCTCATAGGACATGGAATTGAACCCCATGTTGGGTTCTGTGCTTAGTGGGGAGTCTGCTTGAGATTCTCTCCCTCTGCCTCCCTCTAGGTCATGTGCCCTCTCTCAAGTAAATAGATAAATCTTTGAAAACAAACAAATACATGAATAAATATGAATATATTCATGTGGTTCAAAATTCCAAAATGCTAAGGAATGTAGAGTTGGAAGTCCTCACTGATTTCCAGAAAACCATTCCCTCTTCCAGAGACAATTAGCATGTACTGGGGATGTGTGTGTATGTCTTGTATGTATAGCCTTTAAAGGAATGTTGTAAATATATAGACATATATATATATTATTCTGTTCCCTCATTTTTATGCAACTATAGAATATTCCGTGGTAGAGATTTGTATAGTCCACTTATTAATCTATATGAAGGCTGTAGTAAATCACCTTTAATATCAGCATAAGCGATAATAAATATGATAAATTTCTTTAAGTAGAATTGTTACATCTAAGGTATGTATCTTCTTAACTTAGATATTGCAATACAGTCTTCTTTAAAGCTTATACCAGTTTGCCCTTCTACCAGCAAAAATAAAATGACAACTTTTCTTGCATTGTCACAAAAGTAGTAGGTTTTCACACAGTTTGATCTTTGCCACTCTGATAGAAGATATGTTGAAATTCAATTTGCATTTTTCATATGATCTGTAGTGCTCAGCTTACTTTCATTCTTAAAATTTGTATTTTATTTAGGTGATTTTTTAGTATCCATTTCTTTTTATCCACATTTCCTTTTGATTGAAGGGTACTCTTTATGTCAGCTTAATTACTTCGTGATGTTATTATAGGTTTGGGAAAAACTTTTCCACTTTTTTAAGTGTCTCGTCATTGTATATAATGCTTTTGCACATGCAGGCATTTTTTAAAGAATGTGTTAAATGTAACACTTTTTAATTGCATGGCCTTTGTTTTTATGTCATATTTAGAAAAACTTTGACCTTTTAGATGACTTATAACAATATTATTTTATTACTTATATCAATAGTTTATCAGTTTGGAATCTGTTCATATCTACTCAATCGGTATGATGATTTTTAATAGTTATCATTTACTTATTATTCTTCTTTTCCATAAGTGAAATGCCACTGTTACTTCATAACACATTTCTATGTATTTTGGCATATTTCTAGAGTTATTATTCTATTCCTCTGAACTCGGTGTTTATTCATGCTTTAATATAAAAATGTTAATCGTTTTAACATTGACACATTTTTATTCTCCCAATAAAACTTTAGATTCAATTTCTTAGTTCTAAAAAAGTTTTGTTTTTATAGGAAGTATATTAAATGTTTCCTATTAAAAAATCTCATTCTCTTAGTTATTGCATTTTGGTTCTTCTAGGTAATTATAGAATGATTTTAGCATGTTTTGTTTTTCTCCAAAAAGCCTTTAGAATTTTGACTGTGTCACATTGACATCCTAGGTTAATTTAGAAAAAATTAACAATTTTACAATTTGGAGATTTCCCAAGAACTTGGTATTTGTTGTGTCTCTCTGACCGAATTTACATTTTTTCTTCAATTGCATTTTACAGTTTATTCATAAGCACTCAGTAATAAAATTTGCTACATTAACTTCAGACACTTCTGACCACATAATAAAAGGTCCAAACACTTTCCTCCTTTTCTCAAAATGTATGCCATTTTATTCTCTTGTAAAAACATTTAGGATGTCTTCAAATGGAAGAAAAAGGAGAACTAAAGGAGGAATTATCCACTTGGATGAAAAACTCTGAACCCCTTTTTACACTTCATGCCAAATTGAATTCCCGATGGAGCAAAGATTTTCAATATTGAGAAACAAAGGTATCAAACTAGATTTTAAAATATGCCCCATCATTTTTTAAAGATTTTATTTATTTATTTGACAGACAGAGATCACAAGTAGGCAGAGAGGCAGGCAGAGAGAGAGAGAGAGGAGGAAGCAGGCTCCCTGCTGAGCAGAGAGCCCGATGCGGGGCTCGATCCCAGGACCCTGGGACCATGACCTGAGCCACCCAGGC
>ML108376.1:0-28677 GCA_003697995.1 Taxidea taxus jeffersonii
GACACACATGGAATTACTACATAAATCCCTCAGACAAGAAAGGTATCATGAAATAAAACTTACCACTTGCACCAGAGAGATGTGGCAAGGCAGTTAAACAAAATTTTTCCTATTCTGTGCTTAAGAAAATATGTTGTTGGTTACTTCCCGGATGAAGAGTTATATTTTTTATTCCTAATTTTAAACATCACTTTGGGGCCATGATTTTGACGAAGGAAACATAAATATGATTTGGCAGTAAATCTTAAATTTCCCAGGAACAGTAAGTTAAACATTTTCCCCAGGGACCAGGAAATGAATCAAAGGATCTATTTCACAAGCTTAGAAAACATAATGGACAGAAAAACAGTTACAAAGATCAAATAAGTCATTTTTCTCATACTGTGTTTTCCACAACCTTGTGAAATAATATTGTCACATGTTTAGTCGTTGATGTGTCTTTGTCATTACCATTAACCAGCTTTGGTTTGTCAGCTTTTTAATGTAATTAGGAGTTGTGATAGAAGAATGACTTAAAAACATCCTGGGGAGAAATTTGGAGAATGTTTTCATGTAAAAGGCCCAATCAAGGTTGTTGCATGCTATGTACACATTTCTTAAGAATTCCTTTTCTTAACTTCTTAGCTGATAAAATTTTCCTCTGGGAAAATCAAAGCCATTCTACTTGGAAAGTGAGTTTGCTTAAGAGATATTAGCTCTATGTCAGATAGCAGGCACATAATCTGTAAAATATATTAAAAAAACACCTGTCTCTCTTCCCTCCACTTTTTCCCTAGGAATAAGTGCACATTCATGGTGACTTTTCTTTTTTGTGAATGAGGGAGGAAGGAGATGGTTACCCGGATTTGTTTTAGGAAAAGTATCGAGGATATAATGGACAGCTAAAGCTATATCCAGATAGTGAAATACATTTTAAGTAGGCTTTACTAGTAATGATGAGTCCCCTTTCTTAAGTGCTTACTACATACCAGACTCTGACAGTTTTCTTTACAAAAGTCTTCCAAAAGCTCAACAGTTCATTTATTTCATATAGGATCATCAACCTTTGTTTATTGTGAAAGTTCCTTTGTTTTCTCTATAGAAACTGATGAAATTGGAACTTTTGATATGTTATTCATTTTCTTGTCATGGGAATCCATTTGACTTTGACTGCTTAAATCTTCTGAGATGAGAGAACTTTCTTTTCAGAAAATATTTTGAAATGTGTTTAAAATTTTGTTTTTACGTTCAAGCCAATTAACGTAGATTTTTATAAAAATGTATTTTAGGGGGTGCCTGGGTGGCTCAGTGGGTTAAAGCCTCTGCCTTCAGGTCATGGTCTCAGGGTCCTGGGATTCTCTGCTCAGCGGGGAGCCTGCTTCCTCCTCTCTGCCTGCCTGCCTCTCTGACTACTTGTAATCTCTGTCTATCAAATAAATAAATAAAATCTTTTAATAAAATGTATTTTAGGCCTTTCCTCAAGACATACAAAAAATTAAAATGGCAGTTCCAGCTTATTAAATAAAACACCGTATATATATATATGTATATATATATTAAGATTTTTATTTATTTATTTGACAGAGAGAGAGATCACAAGTAGGCAGAGAGGCAGGCAAGAGAAAGAGGGGGAAGCAGGCTCCCTGCTGAGCAAAGACTCTATGTGGGGCTTGATCGCAGGACCCTGAGATCATGACCCGAGCTAAAGGCAGAGGCTTAACCCACCGAGCCACTGAGCCACCCAAGCACCCCTAAAATACAGTATATAATAGGAGTGTTTTCATAGGCTATAGTTTTTAGAATGGCATACTTTTTTGAGGATAAAGGGAGGTGAGAGGGTAAAACATTGCTGTGTCGTTAATCTCTCTTCACTAATAGATGCAGTGCCTTAAAATGATTTAGATACAATTTTATTACCTGTGACTTTAATTTTTAAATTTCCCTATACAGACACATACCAGCCGTGCGACCTAGTGTAAATTACCTCCTTTTTATGCTTCAGTTTCCTGATTTGCAAGATTGGGATTATAGGGTTGTTGAGAGAATTCAGTGAGTTAATAGAAAAACTTGCTTAGCACTGTGATTAGTACACAGTAAAAATTCTATACAACTTAGGTCTTGCTATCTTTGCTATCTAAGGTGAAAAGGGACCACGGAAGTATATGCAGATTCCTCCTTAACATCAGTCTTCATGATCGTACATTGAATGTGGTTATTTTTAATCTTTTATAACAGAGAGTTAAGAAAGATTAAGAAATCTGTAGTTTGCCCACCCACCCCCACCCCCACCCCCACCCCCACCCCGGAGCTAGCAGAGAGGTGAGGTCAGTGCGTGTTTCTGGCCAGTTCTGCTGCTGGCGCTCTGACGTTCTGACGGGTGGGAAGCAGCGCGGTATCTGAGGCCCGTGGTGCTAATGCCACTTCAAAGGCAAGGCTCCCTCCTATTTTTATCCTGGGTCGGCAGCCTGCCCATGCAGTTGCCTCTTGAACAAAAGGTTCTGCCAGGTCTCTGACACCTTCTAAGACCTCACAGGCTCTTCTCCCCAAAACAAGAATAATCGCCACTTGTTTTGCCGTGGGGCCTTCGATTTCTAAACGAAATGTCTCCTCTACCCCTGCTCCTGAAACTCCAGCTGGCATTGTTACCATTTGACGAGCGAGGAAAAAACGGCTGGAGAGGTGGACGCACACGGGTCACCAGAGGCAAAGGCAGGACTCCCGGGTCAGTGTGACATCCCAGTTATTCTTTCCAGCATATCATGCTCGCTTCCGTTGTCATTTATAACCCTTAGCCTTTCTCGCGAAGGAATTTCCTTCAAACATAAGATAAACTTTTAAAACGTGTATTGTTCTAGAACGCAAATTTAATCTAAAAGTTAATCTAAAGTGAATACAGATGAATAGCAGGGGCAGAGCCAAGATGAGAAGCACTAGCTACAAGATGGTATCTCTTTTTCTGATGTCCAAATATGTTTATTTCATGTATGGAAGCAACTATGGTTACTTGGCTACTTCTCTGGTCAGTGGTAGGACTGATTCATCCTGACTTTCCGCACTATTCTTGATGAGCAGCCCAGTGCTGCAGATTACTGTCTGAAGAAATGGAAACCCTCCATTTTTTAAAAAAGATTTTATTTATTTATTTGTCAGATAGAGAGAGAACGCAGGAGCGAGCACAGGCAGGCAGAGTGGCAGGCAGAGGCAGAGGGAGAAGCAGGCTCACCGCAGAGCAAGGAGTCCGATGTGGGACTCGATCCCAGGATGCTGGGATCATGACCTGAGCCGAAGGCAGCTGCTTAACCAACTGAGCCACCCAGGCATCCCGAAACCCTCCATTTTGTTAGGAGAGTGTTACAATAGGATTTCCGATAACCCTACAGGTGAAGAAAACTTAAGATTCACTTTAGGAAGGCAGATCACAGAAAATGGGAGATAGAGACTCTTTTATTAAGAGACTAGGACAAAATGACCTTAAAATTCTCCTTATTCCTTGATGTCACGCTTGACTGTATGTGATTCACCTCAAAGGAACATTTATCCTACATTTAAGGATCTCTAGATATAAGCGTTCTACATCTCCGTGGAGAAATATCTTTCCTGTTAACCTGCTTCCCTATCAGGAAAATTAATCCAAGACTCAAGAAAATGGGAGTGCCCCTAAGAGATAAGTTAGTAGAAAAGGCCATTTCCTACACCTGATTGCAGTCTCATGATAAATGGCAAATCAGCTTTCAGCTTTCCCTTCTGCAATTGTTTATTTTTTTAAGATTTATTTAATTTAGTAAGAGAGAGAGAGAAAGAGAGCACAGTGGGGAGGGGCAGAGGGAGAGGGAGAAAGAGTCCCAAGCAGACTCCACACTAAGCTTGGAGTCCAACATGGGGCTCAATCTCAGGACCCTGAGATCAGACCGGAGCCGAAAGCAAGACTCAGACTCTTAATGGACGATGCCACCCCAGCACCCCTTCCTTTTGCAAATCTAACGAATCCCAATGCCCATTATCTTTTTCTTCTTAGGTCTTTTTTTTTCACTCTTGCAAATATATTTTAGGCTCTCTTTAGGATTCATGCATAAAAGTCTAGGACTTTTCTCATTTGGGGATTCAGAACAGCTTGAAGCCCTCACACTTGCACTGCCCTAAAAATGCAAATGATTTTACTTGCACGTTAAAGAAAGTTGATTTGTATGTAAATATTGATCCATCCTCTTTGTTTTGACAAACATGACTTGGTGTGCAGATTGGTGTGTGTATAGTGAGAGTGGTGGGATGAGTCTCTTTGTGTGAATCCCTCACTACATGTAAGTGTTGTGAGAAGGGCTACCTACATCTTGAGGCATGATGAAAAATTTTAGTGAAGCTAATCGAGTTTCCTAGTTATAGCAGTCTGATATAGAAATTATTCATTCAGCTAACAAATATTTACTAATTATTCATTTAGCCAACAAATATTTACTAAGCATCTACTTGCCAGGAACTGTTTTTCATCTAGAGATGTCTTAATGAATAAAACAGAATGGAACAATAACACTTACTCTTACATGGAGATAAATTCTAGTGGGAAGAAGCACATGAACAAAATAAATAAAACATTTATTATGTTAAATAGGCATAAGTTTAAAGGGAGATATAAAATAAAGAATGGGTAATTTCAACAGAGAAAGAGAGAGAGATACAGACAGATAGATAGACAATAGTCAGATAGTGATCATATGATATTTGAGTAAGCCCTGAAGGAAAAGAAACAGGAGTCATCCTGATATCTGGAGTACTGTGTTCCAGGCAGAAGGATCAGCAAGTGTAAAGGTCCTGAGGCATGAGTATGTCTGGTGCGTTCAAAAATAGCAGAGGCCGGTGAGGCTAGATCCAAGTAAGAGGGAAAGAGCAGAAGGAGATGAAATCAGAGACTAAGGTGGGCAAGCAGATTTTACAGGTCCTTGTGGGTCAATGAAAGGACGTTGATTTTCCTTTTTTGAAATGAGAAGCCAAGAGAGGATTTTAAACAGAGAACTAGGTGACGTAATCTGACTTAGGTTTTAACAGGGTAATTTTGGCTGCCATTTGAGAGTAGACTAGAGCAGTAAGGGTGGGGCCAGGAAAATCAATTAGGAGACCATGACAATAATCCAGGCAAGATTATGCTGCTTTACTTTAGGATGGCAGCAGTGGAGGCATGGGAAATGGTTGTAGACTGGGGTATATTTTAAAGTCAGCGTTGGCAGATCAGGTGGCATGTGAGGGACAGGGAAGAGTCAACAATGACTCTCAAGATTCTGACCTGAACAGATGGGAAGCTGGAGAACACCTGGCGCTTTCTTCCATTCATGTGCCTCTTCATAGCCCTCTACTTTTTAGAAATTCTTACGAATGACTTAAAAGGCAAATGAAACGTCCTTTATTTCTGTTTGCCTCTGTTGGAATCTGCTTATGACAAAATATGTATTTGTGATGAATATTTACTGATCATGTGTTTAAGAGAGAAAGTTGTCGAAGGGGTTGAAATAATATTTGAAGGAGTTGAAATAACATTGGAAACAACATTTGTTGAGGACACTTCCCCTACTACGGCACATTTAAGCAGGGATTGAGTTAAGAGAATGTTTTTGGCTTCCCAGGTTTATGGTATGAAATAGTTTGAACTTCAGAATATAGCCTATTAAACTTCTTTGGCTTCTAGGGCTATTTGCATTGCTTTGGAATTCACTTCATTGTCCTTTTTAAACCTCAGACAACACTTCCTTTATAAATGTCAAGTGTTTCCGGCCAGTTAAATCAATTCCCCAGAAGTTTAACAAGGAAGCTAACTAAGCTGCTTCATTGACTGTTTTCTGTGGATAAGTCAGCATTGAACTGATGTGAAAAGTTGGTTAAGGTAAGCTGGGAAAGGCCCTCAGCTCCTCTGAGCTTTTCAGGTGACTTGAGAGCAGAGCCCCATGTGTGTCTCACCTTCATAGAAAGGGAGTCAGCGCATCTAAATGTGAGGTATGCCCTAGAACCTGCCACTGACTCCTTCTTGTGACAAATGGCAAGATGGCAGAAGTAATTAATCCAAACTTAGTCAAAATTTAAATGATTCTTTCCAAAATTTCTAAGATTTCATTTCATTTAGTTTGCTTGGACTTGAATCTTTAAAAAGAAAAAAAAAAGACATTTTCACAAAGCGATTTCATTGCCAAATATAGTCTACTACTTGACTAAGAACTCTGGTGTGAAACTGTGTGGGACCAACTTCCACACTCCAGCACTTACTAGATTTCTACCCTTAGGGAAGTTATTTATTTATTTGTTTATTTATTTATTTATTATTTATTGCTACTTGCCCTCTTTAAGTCTCACTCTCCTTGTCTTTGTCCTTGAAAATAGGAACAATAATAGGGCCTGCTTCATGGGCTTGTTTTCAGGATTATATGAAATGTTCTATGTGAGGCAACTAGTAGCCACCTCTTGACACACGGTGTGAGCTGGTAGTGTTGGCTAGTATTAAAGGCAGAGGTAGGAAAATGTTTATGTTTAGCCTTCGGTGGGAATATCTAACACCAGGTGATTCTTGAGTTTGGGGGAATCTTTGCAACCTTTGCTGTAGGCATTATATTGGACCGGCTAAAGAGTAGCATGTACTTTCTTGCACTGAACGCTTAAAGGACACACGGTCCTAAATACACACAGACCAGATGTTCTACATGCAGTATGAACTGTGCCATCCGCTGGATGACAAGTTCCCTCCATCACTTTGAATGACGTCTTCATTGGTATGCTTTCGGTGTCTGTGTTTATGGAAATACATCTACTCAGGAAGATCGAGATGGTGTGTCTGCATTAACCTTACCTAACAAACTGAGACAGAAGGATTCAGACTTGAGAGAATGACCACCATAGATGTTATTTTTCTCTCGTTTGAAAATGAGAGATAGCAATAGGATGGTGAAGGTGTTCAAAGAGGGTGGAACCAACTAGAAATATGTGAAGAAAAGGCATATAGAAGTGGAAGCAGGTATATTTTACGTTACTAGGATCACTGGGGTAAAAGTTATGGGAGGCAAAAGCTGGTTCAATGTAAGGAGGACGTTCTCAACAGCTAAAGCCTAAGGATTGACCAAGATGCCCTGAAAACATGTGAGCCCCCTTCTCTAGAGAAAGGCCTGAGTCAAGTATGAGGTTTCAACTTTTAACACTATTTGAATTTCTTGAAATTAATCCTCAGAAAAATTTGTTCATTCTATTTTTAGCCTATATTTCAATGTTAAAAGAAAAAAGAGAGAAAGGCTTAGTGTACTACTGAAAATGGTAATGTTACATGACAGGGTATTAAAGAGGAGGTTCCCCCAAGGCTGTCAAATATCAGAGATGTTGCCCACTAAAGTCTGATTTCAGATGAAACTACAGACTCTACAGAGAACACAGCAGAAGCCACTCCCACCGGAACCCTCCAGTCAGGTCTAGGTTATTAAAGGGATCAGAGAATGGCAAGGAGAGAGGATTTCTTGAGAAAGAATTTGGATACCATAGATCATGGGGTGTGTGTTTGGAGTAGGAGGAGGTCCTAAGGTCCTACCCCCTCACCCCTACCCCTGTGAGAGAAGAGTTTCAAAGTAGTTTCTTAGAGGGGGACCTGGGTGGCTCAGTTGGTTCAGTATCTGACTCTTGATATTGGCTCAGGTCATGATCTCAGAGTCATGCGATCGAACCCTACATCAGGCTCTGTGCTAGGTGTGGAGTCTGCTTAAGATTCTCTCTCTCCCTCTGCCCCTCCCCCTGTTCACACTCTCTCAGTCTCAAAAACAAAAAACAACAAAAAAAATTTTTTTTAAAGTTGCTTCTTAGAGAGCTTGTTATGAGATGTCTGCATGAGGAAGGGTAGGAAGGCAGAGTAGATCGGGGTCTGATGCTCTCCCAAGAAATCTGGAAGGTGAGACATGGGCTGACAATTTGTTTTGGCAAGGAACCAGGAAATCTGCTGCTGTCATCCCAAAGGCAACTGGATGTTCTGCATGGCCCACAGCAGGCCAAGAGCAAAGGAGAGCTGGATGGGGTTGTCTTGAGGTCTCTTCAAATAGACCCTCTCATAGCTTCAGCTTCCTTGAGGGTAAAGAATGAGTCACAAGTAATCTGTTAGAATAGAGATGACTTGGCATGAGTTGAGGGCTATAAGCAAAATGTCCCCAGTGATAGGAATCTCCAAAGATCCTTTGAAAAGCTCCCTTGTCTGGGCCTACCTGGCTCTGAGTGTGAAAAGCCAAAGTATTATGTTACCAAATCAAGTAAAAATTCCCCTCTGCTCTTTGTCTCTTCTCCATCCTTGTACTCTAAGTCCAGGGAGTGTAAAGTCCCAGTTAGCAAGTTGAGGGAAGAGAAGAAAGAGAGCAAGAAGAAGCCAACTACAGTGCCTTCCCTGAAGGAAAAGTATCTTCCTGAAACAGGCCCCAGGGAGAAGAGATTTAATTCTTGAGACTGGAGTTTGTTACTGCAAGGAATGGAATATTCTATTTTGAAATGAACTAGGTTGGGTAACTTAAAGTGACCACAGGACTATTCCTAAAAGAAAGCAGAGTGCCACAGGACCTGCTATGTTTTCATCTAGTGACGGTGGAAAAAACTTCTTTCGTTAAAAAACTGAACAGGTTTCAGGAGACAAAAAGAAAGAAGCAATTTGATGAGGACATCATACGTAGTGCTAATTTAACATACGGGTTACAGTTAAGTGCTCACATATCAGAAATTTAAATTCTTTAGATACTAATACAACCCACGGTGGAAAAACAGCAACCAAGGGTCCAACCCATGTTATGCTAGGATTCTACCATCACATATTCAAACTCCAAAATAGAAGAAACACCTCTGTTATTTTCAGGTCCCTTTGGTCATTTCTGGCTTAGGATGTATCACGTGGCTTCCTTTTGCTGGCTGAGCAGAGAACAGCATGAGCCTTGGGACAGAGACTGACAGAAGGAAACAGCGCCAAAGAACAAGATGGAAAAATTGCTTTGGGGAAATACGTTAAAATTAGAGGTTTGGGTGCAGGCGGGAACCAGAGGCCTGCAATATTTTGGGCACAAGCAGTAACAACAATGTACCTCGAGAACTACTTATTTATACCACATTTGCATCTCTTGTCTCTGACAGTTTGTACGTTTATGTTCTATTGTTAGCACTTAAAGAAATAAGAAGGCTTGTTTGGTGGACTGAGGAATCTGTAGTCATTTTGTTCACTGAGGTAATTGCTCTCTTCCTTCACAGCCAGTACTGCCACTATATTTGGCATATTTGTATTCTACGGGAGAATTTTTTTAAACTTTGATGCTATTTAAAATTTTTCCTCAAAACAATTTTTTTTCCTCAGAGAGACTTACTCTTTCAATATCATACTTCATAATTCTTTTTGCTCACATATTCAACTGATTAACACTTATGGCTTAGCTGAAAAAAATCTCTGATCTCTTCATTATTAGAATATCATCCAGCAATGCTTTTGAGCTAATTTCTGTTAGGTTTCCATTCTTCTGAAGATTTCTAAGCGAAGAAGGGGAGAGAAAAAAAATGGAAAATAAAATTATCACTTTCATCCAGGGTTTTGGATGCCCTATCACTGAAGTGTACGCATTCACATTGCACTTGATTCTTCCAAATACATTGATAATTATTTCTTTTCCTACTTGCTAGCCAGTGATGTTAATCACCTGTGTGTGTATTTAAGATCACTTCCCATGTTTCTGTAGAGGCCTAGATCCCTTTATTAATGTCTCTTCAAGTCTTTGACATTTTAAAGACCTGACTAAAACAGCCCTCTGAGGTGCTAGATCTGATCAAAGACCACATAAAGCAGGTATCATTGGAATTGGAAAACTGTCCAAGGACTCTATAGACCAATATGTCCTCTCTCTTCGGTTAGTAAGGACAAAAGGGAAACATGGACATATACTAGGGAGACAAGAGCTGAATATTTCTTTATCATATTGAATATTAATACTTCTCACAATTTGGAAAATTCCTTATTGATCCTGTCAAGATCGGTAGAGTCTCTAAAGTGACCTTCCATGACTTGCCACTGCAAAGCTAACAGCAGTACTATGTTATATGTTTCTTGAGGGCAAGGACTTCATGTAAATCATCTTTGTATGTCTAGACTCTGATGAGTGTGCCTGGGAAGTAGCAGGTGTTCAATAAAATTTTTGTTAAATGAATGAAACCAGCACACAAATAACGTGAAATGGAAATCGAGTCCAAAATGGTAACTAAAATTGGGCTTTTCTCCCCTTCCTGACTATATAGTCCAGAGAACTTATTATTAGATCTAGGTTAGGATAAAGAGTTTAATGAAAACAAGATTTGTTAGGACTCAACCAGTATTACTGAAATTGTAATGATAAAAAAGAAAGAGGCAAGATTCAGTATATTGACCCCCTAATTCTTGATATGCAAGCCAAGAATGAACCACCTACATTCTTTGTGTGTTTAATGGAAAACAAAAAAACAAAACAAAATATTTGAACCTAAGATAGTTTGTCAAATCCAGGTATTGGTATTCACTTTAAATTTAAGGACTTGCTTAAGAAAGAAAGGCTGTTGGAACCGTTTATGAAATTTTGATACAGTTTTAAGCATGGCAATGCTTTTTGTTCCAGAAACACACAATGTTATAATACTTTCAAAGTTAACTCATTTCCCCTAGGTGTACATTTGTTACCTTTTGCCAGAAATTTGTCTAAGAGAGTTTCATGTTGATGGTAATGTGTGAGGACGTGATGTAGATAACTAGTCTTCTGGGTTCCTGGAAATAAGAAGGGGAAAAGGAGAGAGAATACAAGAGCTTTCAATAAATTATGTCTCTGCATACTGGCAAACCAAACATTTCACATATACAGGGGAGTATTGCAAGGACACAAAATCTTTAAAAAGTAAAGAATGTAATACATATAAAAAGAAGCAAATCTCAAATGAAACAAGAGGCAGGAGTATTTGTTTGAGACTTGGGCATTATCCTCTGCTTAGGAAGTGAAGATCCACATGATCTTCAGTGATTATAAATAGATTTTGAAAAGAAAAATTCCACCCACTCCATCAGATCAGCAAAATTAAATACATCTAAGTAGCTCTTGGATTTTTTTAATTTTACTATTTTAAAATTTTTTTGCTATATTCGGTAGACCAAAATAAGATAACACATTGGAAGTCACTTGGGAAAAGTAAAAAGCCCAGTAGCTCATGGTCTGTTTCTGGGGTAGTCAATACATTTTGTTTATTTTGTACCACAAAAACAGGACCTGAATGAGCGTGGGCTGTGGATATAGATATGAATATGTGGAGGGCAGATAAGTAAGGGTGGCTCCCAATGATAACAGAGTCCTAGCAGTGGTAGTTGTGTCCAAGAGAGATGGTAGCGATTAGAACTATGGATTCAGAGAGGGAGAGCAATAACAAAGTCCTAGGTGAGGAGCAAGTCCCAGGCCAGAGCTAATAATACACCAGACAGAGGCAAGCTGTCTTGGCTTTAGCACTAAGTATTTTGGGGGTTTCATTTTTACAGTGCTCAGTAATGTTGCCAAGATTACTATGGAATAACAGTCAATCAGCACAAACAAAAATGAATGAGATATACTAATATTTTCATTGTTTCTAGGAGATTGGACATTCCCTTTCTCTTCCTGGAAGACCAGTCCCACCCACCATCTCTACAACATCTCCTTGGGTATTCCAGCCTGCTTATAACTACTCTAGCAAACCAAGTGATGAGCTAGAGAAGGCAAACAAGAGACTAACTCCTTGGGAAGCAGCAACGAAGTCTCCTCTGGGTCTAGTGGATGATGCTTTTAAACCCAGAAACATCCAGGAATCCATTGTGGCAAATGTGGTCTCAGCAGCTAGGAGGAAGGTGCTTCCAGGGTGCTCAGAGGATTGGAATGAGAGACTGTACTATGTTCCTCAAGCCCAGAAGGCCAATGTGAGCTCATTTGCAAGGCAAGAGTATAATGTTGCATCTTTACCTAATAATAATATGTCTACCAACTCCCAGTATGGTTCACAGTTGCCATATGCATATTATAGGCAGCCTTCCAGGAATGATTCTGAAATAATGTCCATGGAAACTAGGTCTGATTACTGTCTTTCAATAGCTGATTACAACTACAACCCACACCCAAGGGGATGGAGACGCCAAACATGAATATTAGAAAAACTGATTATGTGCCATCTACAATAGTCATTGTTAAAATGTTCCTTTGTAGGGTATTTCACTTTTCCAGTAGATTTTGATTCACTTCTGATCTTGGCTTATTCTCAGAAGTCATTTATTTGAGTGTGTGTGTGTGTGTATGCACACGTGAGTGATCTCTTTCTTATCTGCTCATGATAGAGAATTTCTTTGAGGAAAAAATTCATTTTCTGCATTGATATGTTGGCACTTATATCTAATTCATAATCTTAATTCCATTTATTCCATTAATACGAGGTAGTCTAGGCAACTAAACACTGCTCATTTAAAGTGAAATTAAGTATTTTATTCTAAGTGTCTTTGTCCAGGAAGGAATTAAAGAAATATGATGTGCTAATTGTCATTAACAATAACAGCAAAGAATAGAACATGGGAGAAGGTTTCCATGAGAGCATGCCGTTGAATGATAGTTATGTAAAAAAGTATTTCCTTGGTGTTATTCTAAGCATTTCTCTGAAACATTATAAAAAATCTAATGAAATTCAGTTTTTTAGAATTGAAACATAGGTGTTCTCAGAAAGAAAGAAATATTTGGCAGAAAGATAATTGTACAATTCAGAAGGACTTTTGAGGCAAATTGTGTAATGTATGGGGAATAGAAAGATTTAGACATAGGATATATTTTTAATCTATTTAAAGCCAGCAGCCTCAGACAGGAATATATTCTGGGTTCAGGTATTCTCATTTGTCAAACGAGAAGATCAGATTATTCAATCTCTTATATCCTCAACAGCCCTGATATTCTCAGATTCTCTCATTGGTAGAATGATATTTGGTGCATTATTCATTTTTGTTGCTCATCATATAAGTGCAGGATTAATTTAGGAGTGGGTTAGGTCATCAGTGTCACTACATATATAATTAAAGGTCCAAAAGGAATTGTTGGGAGACAGGTTTTGTGCTATGTGTTACATGAAGGGAGGGTTGATGTGGAGAAAAATAAAACTGTTAATGGATTTAAGGAAGTGGTAGATGAATGTGTCTGTTATTATGCAACCGTAAGTCATGACCATTTATTTAGTTACAGAAAACAAAGCCGTCATTGGGATGTTCAAAGGAAGCTGAACAGATGCTTGGTCAATTTCATGACCCATGCCTTGTTAGCCCGACCATGAGACAATCAAACATCTGCTCCTTAGTACAGTGCCCACAAAGTACTCAGTACAAGAAAATTCAAAGCATTTAACATCATAAATAAGAACTGAGAGCATCTTTAAAAAAACATTTTGAGTATTCAAAACTTTCTTAGATATTTAAATGTGATTCCTTTGCTCTGTTTTACTCTTTAACTCTTGAATTTATCATTATAATGGTGTCTTTCACAGAATAAAACTTAAAAAAAGGAAAAAAAAAAAAAACCAGGGTCTAAATGATCCCTTACCTTGGAAGTAGAAGATCAAAAATGTGAAGAAATCCAAATAAGTTCTCTTATTGATGGACCCAACCAGTTACTAATATTTAGTTATAAAGAAAAGAAAAGATAAATACTTCTAAAGTTATATTGTTAAATTCCCTTAAATTTATATACTGTTAATTCTCTCAAACTATAAAATATAATCATTGACTCCAAACACTTTCTATGGAATCTTAAAAAATAATGTCTTGCATATTGATCAGTACATCAGCAAATTCTCAGGAATCCCCTACATGAAAGTCTTACAGGCTTCAAACTTTACTATATTGGCTGAATCATTCTAGATGCCAGTGTCTTAAAATAAGGGTCATTTAGCAGGAAAGACTGCCTGACAGGACCAGATCCTATTTTGTGGCTTTCTTTGATAAATGCTAGTAGTGGTTTTCATTACTCCTAGGATTTAATATACTCCAACTCCAGAAATTGATATGTATTAGATTATTCACTAAAACCTTCACTGGACTCAAAATGAAAAACGCAGACATTGTAAACTTAAATATTATAGTAATAAAATAGCCATCTCCTTCTTTGCATTACTAGATCAAAATTTATCATTCGTGTGACGTTATCTGAATTGATTCTAGACATCAAGAGAAAGACAATACATGGCAGCAAAGTTATACATTTTTCACCCACAAAGAAATGAACATCTCACAGTTTTATTAGAAATTGGTGTTCCAAAAAGTCATACATTGCAGATATAATTTGAAAAGCAGGAGTGCCGACGTCAATCATCACAAAACGTACTGAGGATATAGAATCTCCAGTTTACTTAAAAAGGAGCAAAGTTAGATTGCTTGCATTCAAGTTACTGTTTGAGACAGGAGGCCTGTTGCTCTGAGATCTGATTCCTATGGGTGAGAATACCTTGTATCTGTAAGATAAAATCAGCATTTTTAGAAGGACTGTTGTTTGTAAATATATACCACATTTGTGAAGACATTTTTCTACTAGTAGCAATCACACAGGTAGACAGAGTTCCTGTTATACTGTGGATTAAAAAGCATGCCCTAAACTGTTCCAGTATGCCAGTCACAGGGACACTAATTTGTCACCTTTCCTCCATCTTGAGTTTAAACATCACATCATTACATGTGTATGAAGTGTCCCCTATTAAAATGATGTAGAGTTTGTCTGTATTTTAAGTTTTATAAATGCATGGATTCTAGCCCATTTATTTCTGAATATGTCTCCTTTATGTTTTGGCACCATCACTCACATTGGAAAGGGCCACCTTATTAGGGCTCAAGCATATATATGTATTAATGAATTGGAAATTTGGATAAAAGATTGTATTAGATAGGCTCAGTTATTATAATTAGAGAGGAATTGTAGAAATGTTTGTTTTTTAAGAGAAAGTAGATTTTCACATTTGATTTCTGTTCAAAGTAGAAGTATTTACTCTGGCCACACTTTTCTGTTAAAAATGACTATTTTCTCCTGCTAGTTAGGTTGACATTTCTGACTGTGTTAATCCCAAAAGACTGTATTTGAAAGATGCATACTAAAAATCAAATTTGTATTAGTAATAAAAAGTAACTTGAAAATCAACTTAAAGAGTGTTTTCATTTTTCCTTGTAAAATATTATTTTGAATTAGTTTTCACCCTAAAGAACTGGGATTTGATATAGTCCAAATCCAGAAGTTGATATATATTATTATATACATTATATTCTTAATTATGTTATATTAGATTATTAAACTTATCTACTACATATTTTTGAATTTTAGTTCCTATAATATTAACTTCTAGACACATCAAAGGAATTTCATGCTGGTTGGCAACATTTTAACTGTAACACTTAAAAACTTTAGAAAAAACTAAAAATACGATTAATTTGACATATAAGTTAAGACATTTGGGGTCCAAACATAAATTAATTTTTTCCTTCATAGTATATTGGAAATCACTCCTAAGCCTAAGAATAACCAATGGCAATATGACTTGATAACATGTTGGTTGTAATTCTGAAGCTGCTGGGGACTGATTCAGAGAATCTATCATGTTTGTGATTCCAAAAATGACTTTGGCTCCTCCTGCATGATATTAAAACTATCAGCTGGAACTCAAGCTCCCTGGTCAGTTGGTATCATACAGCACAGCTTTGTGACACTGGTTTTTGTTTTGCTTTGTTTCATAAATTCTGAATAGAATGGTTATTTTTGGTATTCTGATTAAAATATATATATAATATATATAAGCTATATTATATATAATATATTATTATATATTATATTATTATATATTATATATAATATAATATTATAAATATTATATATTATATATTTTTTATATATAAAGGGCCAGCACTGGAAACATACTTAAAAATGAGGACTTTTTTTTTTTTTAAGATTTTATTTATTTATTTGACAGACAAGAGATCACAAGTAGGCAGAGAGGCAGGCAGAGAGAGAGAGGAGTAAGCAGGCTCCCTATGGAGCAGAGAGCTGGATCCCAGGACCCTGGGATCATGACCTGAGCAGAAAGCAGAGGCTTTAACCCACTGAGCCACCCAGGCACCCAAGGACTTTTTTAAAGATTAAAATGACCTAAGAGTACTAACACTACACTGTCTTAAGATGCTAATGCCATGGAAGAATCCCATTTTTCTCTGAGGAATTCCTAGTGCTTAGTAGACTGTAAATTTCAAAACATACTGAGAAGGAGGTAATGTCATTTCCACATGGAGCTGACAGACAGCCTGAGGCAAGGGGAGTTCAATTCCCTGGCTCCTCATTGGGAAGAACACGACGAGCTGCTTCAAAACTAGCCAGTTTCCTCTGGTCTACTTACTATAGAAAGTATTTAGTACAAACTACTCCCTTTTCGTCAGAGGTTCTGGAAAACCACACAATTTGTGACCTTTCAAATTTCATAGGACAGTATTTTCCACGAAGGGACATTTTGTTATTTACAGCTTTATAAAATGTGACAGTTTATATTTCTAGGAAGGATCTGGCAATCTTGCTATAAAAATCAAGTAATAATTAAAAAGTGCATTTAAAGAGGAAATGCCTCCAATGAATCTTGCTGTGGTATTTTTTTCTCTCTAAAGTTGTAGTGAAGTTTTGTTATATTGTAACTTCTTTCTCCTTTACTTTTCTGTCACCAGTGTTCATGAATTTTCCTCTACCTCCACCTTCCCCAAGAGGAAAAAGCTTCATTGACGTCTTCAAGGATTTTAAGATTTATATTTCTTTTTCTTATGTCAAGTTTTTATTTAAATTCTAGTTAGTGAATATATATGGTGAAATTCCTTTCATGTGTAGAATTTAATGATTCATCACTTACATATAACATCCAGGGCTCATCACATCACAATTTATATTTCTTACTTAAGAGTCTGAAAAAGCTTTTATAAAGCATGACTGCCGAACCATGATGATTTGAATATGTGTGAGGTTTGCCCTAAATTACCAAAGAAATTATAATGGGTGTGCAGGGCAGGCCACCCACATGATGGGCCACTTTGGCATGAAGATTATTTTGAGCCAAAAGCAAACAAAACCCAGCAGATTCAGAAAAAGTTCCTTACCTCCTCCTCAACTGCCTAAAGATAATTTAGGTAGAGGACCCACTCCAGGAAGAGATTGATCACCACAGTTAACTACATTATAAATATGAACTGAGTGGCTGGTAAACAAGGAGGAATTTAGCAAATGTCCCATTGTGTCTGGGTGGCCCAGTGAACATTTATTTACCAAACGTTTACTCTTTTTCATCTTCCTGTGAATTTCATTTTTTCCTTTAGAAGTCCCAAACCCCTAACCCCATCTCCTAAAGTAGGAATGAAAAAATACTTCATTTTTCCTGTCTTTGGAATTTCAGGCTTGTGTGAATTTCTCTCATGTATGAAATTAAAATTGATTTTCTCCTGCTAATAGGTCTTATGTCATTTTGATTCTTAGTCTAACTAGGACTTTGAAGGGCAGAGAAAATTTCTTCCTCCCTGACAATGAAGACAAAGGCAAAATCTTATCTAAGCTTAAACTGCCTTTGAAGAATCCTGTCTACATTTCTATGAACATTTAGAAGAAGAGATAGGACCCTCCTTAGCCTTTCTTCAACACCACCTTTTCTAGAAAAAATTATTTAGACAATTGAGCTATAGGTGTATTCTGCAGGGATATTTCCTCAACAAGGTGTAGTCCATGTGTTGGAAAGTAAAAAGCTATCCTTAAACTAGGGAAGGGACACTGCACTGCCCCTATTACCACTTCTATAAAGCAACCATTTTCAACGCAGTGTAGAAAACCAAACCAGGGGTTCGTGGGTGGCTCAGATGGTTAAGCATCTGCCTTTGGCTCGGGTCATGATCCCAGAGTCCTGGGATGGAGCCCTGCGTTGGGCTACCTGCTCAGTGCAGAACCTGCTTCTCCCTCTCCCTCTGCCATTCCCTCTCTGGCTTTGTCTATGTCTCTGTCAAATAAATAAATAAAATGTTAAAAAAAGAAAGAAAAGGAAAGAAAGAAGGAAAGGGAGGAAGGAAGGAAGGAAGGAAGGAAGAAAGAAGGAAAGAAAGAAAGAAAGAGAAAGAGAACCAAAATAGAAGTCAGCAGAACCTTTGCAGCTCCTGGGGTTAATCCATGACCTATCAGGACTAATCTCATTTCAAGAGATTGGCTTGGTTGTTTTTCCTGTTGATCTACATGATATTCATACCACAGCTGGTATGAATACATGATATTCATAGCACAGACCATTGGTCTGCCAGACCAATACATGAGACAAAGAAGAATAATATTTTTTAAATAAAAAAAATTAAAGGTAGAGGGTTGCATATTTCCTCATAATTTGGTATTATTTGGGCCTTTATGTCATTTAAATGTCTCTTTATCCTTGAATTCAGATGATGTCGCTCTGGTTTCTATCTACAATAACTACAGCTCTGATCATTAGCAATACAAAGTGCCTGTAAGTTATTGAAGTTGATAATTACTGGAGGGTTGGGAAGAGGAAAAAGAAACTGATTTTGTGATAAAACAGCCAAACTTCAGTTCTCAACTAAGCCAAGCTCCATGTCCAGCATGAATTTGAAATAGAAAATAACCAAAAAAGAGGGGAGAGGTTTCATGTCTTGTAATATTCTCCAGTGGTGGTGTCTGAAAATCATTTCTCGTGGATACTCGACTGGTTCTTCTACAATATGTTGGAATAAGCGAAGTATTTGGGTTTCTCATTTGTATAAAAGAGAAGACATTAAGAAAAAAAAAAAGAATTTTCCAGGTCTAAAATGCTATCATGTAGAAAAAAGTCAGAGGTAGGAATGGAGTCTATATATATTTTGGCTGAGGAACTTTCAAAAGAATTGGTTACACATTTTTATTTCACCATTACCCTGCTATAAAATTATTTTTGAAACAAAACACATTAAAAGAGGTCCATTCCAAGATCAAAAAAGGGGTATGTGTGTGAATTTTATCCATAAGTATAAAACAGATATTTTTACTACCATGAAGACATTGGCATTTATGGCACAAATATTTCCATAAAACATGTGCATTGCATTCATTTTTAAGAAATCTCCTTTAGGGGGCACCTCAGTGGCTCAATCAGTTAAGTGTCACATGACTCTGGCTCAGGTCATGGTCTTAGGGTCCTGGGATCAAGTCTGATGACTGTCAGGCTCCCCACTTAGTGGGGAGTCTGTTTGTCCCTCCTCCTCTCCCTTCTGTCCCTCCCCCTGCTTGTGCTCTCTCCCCCACCCCCCAAATAAGTAATTAAAATCTTAAAAAAAAAAAAAAAGAGAGAGAGAACTCTCCCTTTAGGCATTTGATTACCCATTTTCCCTTAGTTATTATTATTTGAAGTTAGCAATGACAACATTGGGGCTTTCATGAAGACATCAGAATTAAAGTCAGCAGGTAATGCTCATTCTGATTTTTATTTCTCTGACAAAGGGAAACATTAAAAATTTTATCAGCATGAGCAGCCAGCAGGTTTAATTAACATTGAATGGCATTTCAGTTCCTGCCCTGGACTTTTTTCCTTGGCACAATGACTATACCTAGAATTGGATTTAAAGTGACAGCAAACTCAAGTACTCTCCCTAAGTGGACAGCTAATGTAAATAGGTTCACCACAGTCTACAGCTACAGACTCTTTGCAATTTGACAATGAAGTCCTAGAATGGAGAGCGGTATGTCCCGATAGGCAGCCCCTTAGTAATTCTTCTAGAATGTACTACTTTTGACAGGGGCATGTAAAAGCCCTTGTATTGGTAGCTCTAGAAATTACTATTAAGGGGAGATGGATTTGTTCATTTATCAAACAATCAGTAATCCTTTATCCTTTATCCCTGTGCCATACCCAGGGTTGATGTGGGATATATTAGTGAATACAACATGGCATCTGTTGCCAGGAAGCTGATAGTTCTAAGGGAGGGGATGGTATAAGGAGACAAGAACAATGATAGGATTATACAGAGTATTATGAGAAGTACAAAAATAATTCAACCCTAAGTGTGGGAGGGTCCTCACAGAAGGCTTTCTGGAAGAGCTTATGGCAGACTTGAATCTTAAGGCTGAGTAGGAGTAACTGAGTACAGCCAAGAGAGAGGCCATTCCAGACAGAGGGGTATACTCAGCAGTTCTGTGTTATCCCTGGATAATAAGGGAGACTCAGAAAGCAGGGGTTTTATCCTACTGGGAAGGTTAAACTTTCTTTGGTAAAAGGTCACTTGGTAACACTTTAGGCTTACAGACCCATACAACTTCAACTTAACTCTGCAAAAGCAGCTGCGTCTAATATGAAATGAACGAGCGTGGCTTAATAAAACGTTATTTATGGACATTGTCATTGGACTTCGATATAATTTTCACAAGTCATGAAATATTCTTAAAGAATTTTTTTCAAGTAGTTAAAAGTAGAAAAACTGTTTGCAATTCACTGTCTGTACAAAAATAGGTGTCAGGCCAAATTTAGGCCCCCGGCGGTAGTTTGCTGATTCCTGCTGTAGGGCAACAATGGGGCACTATTCAAGGATTTTAAACAAGGAACTGGCATAATCTAGCCTTCTTGGTAGGAAGTTTATTCTGGCAGCACTGGGGAAGATAGAGTTGAGAGGGCAGGACAAGGGGAAAGGAGGACAGAGCTGTCTAATCTTCCTGTGTGAAAAGGCAGGCATGGTTTGCCTGCTAGAACACACTGTAATAAATCATCAACTCTAACCAGCTGGAAGAGTCCCTTCCCTCTTTCATTACTACCTGTCCTTTTCCTTGTCACTGTGCCTCGTCCTCCCACCCATGTCCCAAGCACACATTGTGGCTGCCAGCGGGCCTCCTCCTTCAAATTCTCCCAACAGAGCAGACAAGAGGGAACTGTGTCGAAAGAGTCACTCCCAGCCACCCACTTCCCCAATTTCTGGGAAGATGGTGGTGGCTGAGTGAGTGCTAGGATGGCCCAATTCCCGCAAGCCATCAATATGTGTTACAGATGTGGTCACAATCTTTACAACAGTTATTTTCTTGTTGACAGCAATAACAGCCTTTTGTTTGTTTGTTTATATTTGACAGATGAACTGATGCCATCTCAGAAAACCAAGATGGTTAGCTTCTTTTCCTGTAGCATAATTGAAGATTGTATCCTTTGCTAAATCATCTGGATTTCAAAGCATTTAAAATCAAACATGTCACAAAAATGTCTTGAAATAAAAAATAATTTTCAAGAGATTAAGAACTAAATAAAATAATATCTTAGGGAGGTTTTCAAAATTCACTGTTCTGTGAAAGAGAGGTCTATGCAAAATACCTCCAAAGGTTGAAAGAGCCATAGGACCAAAGAAAAGGCCTGGTAAATCCAGCTTGACAAGAAATGGTTTATGAAGGGGATGTATGGACAGACACTTGTCTTGGGTGGCTGCAAGACCAGCAGATCTCCACAATCCCAGATCTCAGCAAATCCAGTCCCATAAGACCCACTTGTATAGCCCTGGAGGCTGGGGAGTATGTCTTGGCAGACCACCTGGGAGGAGATGTTTGAGAAGAGTCATGCATCATAGTCACATCTCCAGAGGACACTGAGGACATTATACCCCAAGGATGTACTTAAGGCTATGGTTAAACACAAAGCATGTGTGTGTGTTGGTGGGGGAGGAGGGCTGTGCTCAAGGCTTCAGGTCGTCAAGTAGTCGTCATGGCAGATTTTCCAACATGGCATCAGTCTGGTTCATACACTCAGAGACCATTAAAATTGGAAGGGGACCTAGTCACTGTGTAATGAAATACAGGAGGGATTTTAAAAAGCCAAAACAAGTGCCCGGTTCTCTTTTCCTTCAATGTTGTGTTCTTTCTTCAAAGAACTGATTACAGAGCTTTTTTAACCCAATATCTGCTAGATTTAAGATGGAATATTATCCTACCTTCGGTGCAATGCCATTTTCAAATGTTAATGTTGCTGTATTATTAATTTCATTTTAAGATCTTAAGGCACTTGATGTTTATAGACTTGAGCCAATGTTATGTTGTTCCAGACATGACCCATGTCAACATCCCCCCTCCCTTCCTGTTTTACAGACAGAGGTGATGTCATTGGCAATTGATGGGATAGTTTTATGTGGTACTATGTCATTATCTCTGTTCTGAAATCCATCCAAGATGTGGAACCATAAAGTGAAGAAGAACATAGTAATGGAAGATGTACAATAATATATACTTCTAAAAGAGTAAAGCAGAATAAGCCAGAGTTGACTATAATAGTAACTCATTCTAACTAAAGCAGCTATGTAATCTGCAAATTGCTGGGCTATTTTACCCCCACAAATAGTTCAAGCTCAAGAATGATGTGAAAATCTTTTAACAGGATGATATGTGAAAAAATTATGACAAATAGAAATTTGTAAAAATTTAGTGATTGTTGATTTTCAAAAATCTTAGAATGTCATAAAAACCAACAATCCTTAAAAAATAAAAATAAAAAAACAGACAATTCTGCTACATAATCTTCTGACCTACTGTGACTTCATCATATACGTCTCTCCAAATGAAGCTTCCTAAATATAACAAGGTAAAGATTTGCACAGGAGACTTAATTGTTGCTAATCTACTTTCATAGAATGATCACAAATCTTATTTACATAATCAAGCAAAAACTTAAGTAGAGATTTATTTGAAATAATTTACCCGAATTGGTATTCTCATTTACTGCATTTATCCAATCACTAATCAGGAATGTATTACATGCTTTTTAGGTAGTGAGCAGTCTACTAGCAGTAAGAATGATGATGGTGATGATGGTGGTGACAGCCACTTTTTATAGGTACTCACAACGTACCAAACCCTACACTAAATACTTCAACTCTATTGTCTCATTTTAGTTTCTCACCTTTCTTGCAGTCAGTACTGTTATTATTCCCCATTTTAGAGACGAAGAAACTGAGACATAGAATGCATAAATAATGGACAGTCACACCACTAGAAAGTAGTAGATCTGGGATATGAATTGACTTGTTCGATAGTCCATTCTATATATACTTGTCTGTGTACACATGATAAAAAAGATATAGTTGGCATCTCCATGTTTGGGGAACTAGACAGATACATTTACAACCAGAGAAACATTGTAAGGCAGTATGGGATCATCATGCTGAAAGTGATCATAGAGATTAGCTAGCCAAACTCTCATTGTCGAGGAAGGAAATTGAGACCTAGCTAGGACAAAATGGCCAAGGTCCCCCAATGCAGTATAGAAGTACTTTGTTCCTGTGCCACTCTCTGAGTCCAGGTCCTCATCCCGTCACCTGAACTATTAAAATAACGTCAGACCACGTTTCTTCGCCTCCAGTTCCATCTCTTTTCTACCCAATTATATTTCTAAAACTTGTGTCTATTAATGGCGAATTACTTAAACCCTTCAGAATACTTTTCCCTACCTTCTCGCTGAAGGCCCAGCTCTGCCTTATTAAGCACCAATTGAGCCTTCCAGCTCCACTTCCCACCAATGCTCCAGCTGCTCAACGATTCATTCCCACAGTCTGGCTGGTCATGATCCTTTCCTTATGTGTCTGAGCACGCCCTTCCCTTTGTCTAAAATACCCTTCTTTCTTAGACTATAAACCTGTTCATCCTTCTAGAAACAGCTCAGACATCACTCATTTAAGCATTTCATTCTCCAAATTACTAGTCACTCCCTCCTCTGCATTTCCATAATCCTTCACTTATACTCAATATTAGAGAAAATGACTGGGGTGCCTGGATGGCTCATTCGTTAAGCATCTGCCTTTGGCTCAGGTCGTGATCCTGGGGTCCTGGGATCGGGGGCCTGTGTCGGGCTCCCTGCTCTGTGGGAAGCCTGCTTCTCCCTCTCCTACTCCCCCTGCTTGTGTTATCTTTCTCACTGTCTCTCTCCCTGTCAAATAAATAAATAAAATCTTTAAAAAAAGAAGAAGAAGAAAGAAAAAAGAGAAAATGACATGCTCACCTTTTAGCCTAACACCTAGTGCATTTAAAAATGAATAACATGGATTGAAGGTCAAGGATAAAAGCAGGAAGCCCAGCCAGCAAGCTCTTACAGAAGTCCAGGCAAACAGTGGTTAAAGTGGAGTCACTGGAGATGGAAAAAAACACGGGCAGATTCTAATTTTATTTGGGAGATAGGCTCACCAGGTCTTGGAAACATCTTGGATGTGGGCAGTAAAAGAAATGGAGGTGTTACGGTTTATTTTTAGATTTTATGGTTTGAACAATTGCATGGATGGCTTTATGTTTTACCAGATGAAGAAGATTAAAGTGGGGAATTTAGGAGAGAAAATTAAAAGTTCTGTATTTGGACATATTGAATTGATATTAAGTCTGGACATTTTAAGCTTTCCTGTGGAAACTGTTTTTTTTTTTTTTAAAGATTTTTATTCATTTATTTGACAGTGAGAGAGAGACAGTGAGGGGGAACACAAGCAGGGGGAGTGGGAGAGAGAGAAGCAGGCTCCCCGCTGAGCCTGGAGCCCGACACGGGGGTGGGGGTGGGTGGGGGGGGGCGGCTGTCATCCCAGGACCTCGGGATCATGACCCGAGCTGAAGGCAGATGCCCAAAGACTGAGCCACCCAGGCGCCCCTGGAAAACTGTTCTTAAAGTAAAAAGAGTCACCAGATAACAATAATAATAGCTAAGAGCCATTGGGATTGCTCAACATGTCCCAGACTTGGTTTACATATTAAGTTATATAGTCTCCGCGATCACCTACAAGGAAGTTACTACAGTGACTTGCATTTTATAGACAATGAAAGTAAAGTATAGAAAAGTCGAGTTACCTCCTCAAGATCTCACATTTGTAAGTGGGAGATTCAGGATTTAAAACCAGGCAGTCTGACTTGCCAAGGCAGAGCTTGGCCTTTTATTCTCTGCATCAAAACAAAACAAAACAAAACAAACCCCCCAAAAAATGAATGACCCAGAGCCAGGAAATTGTACTTATTTATGAGTAAGACCACATATTACATGAGAAGATTTATTAAACACCGATTTTAAGAAATGACAGTTCTGTTGCTGAAGCAAAATAACCTTTCTTATCATGGATGCCCTTATAGAAATGACATTACGGAGTAGGACCCAGCAGCGATCAGCAATGACTTCTCCCAGGAGAGTTAACTGGGTCCCCATCTAGTTCTCTTGCCCGGAGGCAATCACCTGCAGATGCCCTCTGACATCCATAGTTGTCACTTGAGAAACTCTTTACCAACCATCTGTAATGAGTCAGGGACTGGAGTAACTATGGGACTATGACTCTGACTTCATAGAGCTTCTGACAAAAATGAGTCAGTCAGTCAATCCACCAATTAAAATAAACTGTGAGATGGGCAGGAGCACCCAATCCTCTGGATGAAATTAGGTTTAAGGGTAGACTTGAAAATGGAGGTAGAATTAAACCAGGAAGCAGCTCAAAATTTCTTAGCTGGAGAAGAGAAGCAGCAGGTAGGGCACTGTGGAAATGGCACAGGAGTATTTGTCCCATTGGGCACAGGTAGCAGGTTTTCAAAACTTGCAACGCAGCAGATGGGGAAGTGGCCCTATGCCTGTTGTGAACGTCCGTGCTCCCTCCCAGGCCGCCTGCTCTTCTGTCTCCCTGAAGGTCCTCTCCTGGTAATCCAACACACAACCACCTAAATCATTAACACACATGGGGGACAGATAGTCCATATCCAAACCTGACTTGAATGATCTCTTTGGCTCCATCCCTGAGTCTATTTGGTCATTAGAATTCACTGTTTGAGGGATTCCAGGATACCCGTGATTAAACACCTGTAGAAGAGACTTCACTCCCTTCCTGCTCAGAGTCTGCTTCCGCTCCTCCCTCCCTGGTGCCACCAGCCACCCATCCGACTGTTTAAGGTGGGACTGGACACACCTTTTTTTTCCTTACCTGAACCCTCGTGCGACACCTCGATCATGAAACTCTGTGAAACCCCCCTCTTCACAGCGTCTCTTATTATCTGCCTGGCCCTCCCTGGAGCCCGTCGCAGCATCTGCTCAGGCTCTCATGACCTTACACTTTGATGACTGCAGTAGAGTCCTAAGGTCTTGCTGCCTATGTCCTCAACCTGTTCTTCATTCAAGTGTCAGAATAATAGTACAAAAATGCATATCGTGTTATTGCCTTTAAAGCCATCAATGGCCCCTTTGGTTCTCAGGCTAAAGTCCAAACTCCTGTGCATCCCTCCAGTATTTCCTACTTTCCTGCCTTCCGGCCCCTCCTCTTGCTAACAGTCCCTCTTCTTGGTTGTCCTGCGCCAGCCAGCCCGTACCAGACGACTTACAGTTCCTTCAACTCTGTCTTCAAACCTCCCTGCTTCAGCTCACGCTGCTCTCGGCTTGAAGCGCCTTTACTCATCTTTTCAGTCTCAATTCACAGACTGACCTGTCTCTGAAGCTTTTGGGGATCACTGTGCCTCTGCCCCAAATAGAACTGATCTTTTCCTTCTTTCTGTTCCCACTGCCTCCAGCGCAGACCGTTTCCAGCACACTTTTGTTCTGGTGATCCCATCAGTCTGGCACGATGCCTCATCCCAGCGCTCTGGCACGATTGTTTCCTCAGCACAAACACAATTCATTGACCAACACTTACTATCCACCATGAGTAGGGCTGTGGCCAAATGTTGGAGAAGTGGAAAAGGCAAATAAAACAATCTTTGCCTTCATAATTTATTTATGGCCATAAAATAAAACCTTTCAGTCCCAAAGCTCGCCCAGGATTTACCTCGAAGCTAATATAGTTTTAGCTAGTTTAAGGTAGTTTAAGGGACCTGATTTATAGAAGTCTCTTTTATCCTGTATTAATTTTATTTCTTAAATTTTAGGTCATTTTTTCTTTTTTTAAAAATATTTTTATTTATTCATTTGACAGAGATAGATCACAAGTAGGCAGAGAAGCAGGCAGACAGGCGGGGTGGGGGGGTGGGTAGGGTGGGAAGCAGGCTCTTCTCTGAGCAGAGAGCCTGATGTGGGGCTAGATCCCAGGACCCTGAGACCACGTAGGTAATTTTTTCTTAAAGGAGTCCCCGAATTCTATGCATTTCAGGTCCCCCACAATCTGTACCTATCCCTGGTTCTAGGTTTTGGACCATTATCTGTGGTCAGAAATTTTTGTAAACAAAGCTTAAAGAAAAGTCAATAGTGATTTGGGGAGGGTTGGTGGATGGTGGAACAGGTTTCCTCCTGGGCTGGCCCTGAGTGTTGAGTAGGAGTGACTCAAAGCCTCCTCCTCAGAGTCCCTTGGACTGAAGCAGGATGATGACGGACCTCTGACAGTCTTCTACAATCTCCCTCCTCTCCTACCTCTCACAATCCGTGAAAGAGGAATGAATTAGAAAACAAGGGGAAAAAAGAAATATAACAGGGCACCTGGGTGGCTCAGTTGGTTAAGTGTCTGCCTTCAGCTCAGGCCATGATCTCGGGGTCCTAGGATCCAGTCCCACATCGGGCTTCTTGCTCAGCAGAGAGAGTCTACTTCTCCCTTTGCCTCTCTCCCCCACTTGTGTTCTCTTTCTCTCTCAAAAATAAATGAATAAAATCTTAAGAAAGAAAAGAAAGATAAATACTTCAAAAATAGGAAAAAACCATGGTTCTGAGCTACTAACAGAAAATGTATCACTCCAGCTTACTCAATGTTATCAGGTTTATAAGGATCCTGTGGCATGACTGTCTTTTCAGAGTAAAACATGTTTGTTGTGGTTGGGAAGCGAAGGGAAGAGGGATGTTGGAGACAAGAGGAAAAGAGAGGAAGGACATGTGACAAAGGCGAAGAACGTGACTAATGAGTCCCATTCTTCCTTGTGCCACTTGTGGCTTCCCTGAGCAAGGAGAAAGGAATAATGGGCTGGGACCCGTCATACACATTCCTTCTCCCTACCCCACCCCTCCTTCAGCATTTCCTGCAGAAGCAAGTCAGGCCCTGGCACAATAGCTCCGTGTGGCAATAGGAAGAGTAAGACGTGGCTGGTAGTTGGGGGTGGGGATCTGAGTCCAGCTCTCGGTCTGGCTTGAGCAGGATTCACACTGCAAGGCCCAAGCACAGAGAGGACTATGGGGCCACCATGGCTCTCATTCTGTAATTCATATTAATGCTGTAAGTGACACGTAAGTTATCCGTATGCTGAAATTATGCTATTTTTCTAGATTCTGTGATCTTTATACTTTGGATATGCTGAGTACAGCCAGACTTTCTCCCTCCTTATTATGTGTTGGTTTTGCCTATTCTAACACCATCCTGGGCCTTACTGATGGTGTGACCTTGGAAGAGTCCCTCACCACTCTGGGTGTGGTTACTCATCTATGAAGTTGGTATGTCATGTTCCTTTATTCTTTTTAAAGATTTTTTATTTTATTTACTTGACAGACAGAGATCACAAGTAGGCAGAGAGACAGGAGAGAGAGAAGGAGAAGCAGGCTCCCTGCTGAGCAGAGAGCCCGATGTGGGGCTTGATCCCAGGACCCTAGGACCATGACCTAAGCCAAAGGCAGAGGCTTTAACCCACTGAGCCACCCAGGCGCCCCTGTCATGTTCCTTTAATTCCTGAGTCCCTTGGAGTTCTCTTTAATCTTTCAAAAAGAAAGAAAGAAAGAAAGAAAGAAAGAAAGAAAGAAAGAAAGAAA